>LZPO01108211.1:64941-81864 GCA_001675575.1 Neotoma lepida | reverse complement strand
AGTGCCGGAATCTGGTTTGGCAGGAAAGCAGTGGCACCCTCTAGTGCCGGAAACTGGTTCTGAAGGGAAGCACTGACGCCCTCTAGTGCCAGAAACTGGTTCGGCAGGAAATTACTGCAGCCCTCAGGTGCCGGAAACTGGTCCTGCAAGAAAGTACTGGAGCCTTCTCGTGCCGGAATCTGGTTCTGCAGGAAAGCACTGGAGCCCTCTACTGCCGGAAATTGGTTCTGCAAGGAAGCACTGGGGCCCTCTAGTGCCCGAAACTGGTCCTGCAGGAAAGCACTGGCGCCCTCTAGTGCCGGAAAGTGGTCCTGCAGGAAAGAAATGGCACCCTCTAGTGCCGGAAACTGGTTCTGCAGGAAAGCACTAGAGCCCTCTAGTGCCGAAAACTGGTTCTGCAGGAAAGCAGTGGACCCCTCTAGTTCCGGCTACTGGTTCTGCAGGAAAGCACTGGAGCCCTCTAATTCCGGAAAGTTGGTCTGCAGGAAAGCACTGGAGCTCTCTAGTTCCTGATACTGATTCTGCAGGAAAGCACTGGAGCCCTCTAGTGCCAGAACCTGATTCTGCGGGAAAGCACTGGAGCACTCTATTGCCGCAACCTGGTTCTGCAGGAAAGCACTGGTGCGCTATAGTGCAGGACTGGTACTGCAGGAAAGCACTGGCTCCCTATAGTGCCAGAAACTGATCATGCAGGAATGTACTGGCGCCATCTAGTGCCGGAAACTGGTCACGCAGGAAAGCACTGGCGCCCTCTAGTGACGGAAACTGGTTCGGCAGGAAAGCACTGGAGCCCTCAAGTGCCGGAAACTGGTGCTGCACGAAAGCATTGGAGCCCTCTAGTGCTGGAAACTGGTTCTACAGGAAAGAACTGACACCCTCTAGTGCGAGAAACTAGTTCTGCAGGAAAGCACTGGAGCCCACCAGTGCCAGAAACTCGTACTGCAGGAAAGCACTGGAGCCCTCTAGTGTCGGACACTGGTTCTGCAGGGAAGCACTGGTGCCCTCTAGTGCCGGAAACTGGTCCTGCAGGAAAGCAATTGAGTCTACTAGTGCTGGAAACTGGTCCTGCAGGAAAGCACTGGAGCCCTCAATTGCCGGAAACTTGTTCTGCAGAAAAGCACTGGAGCCCTCTAGTGCCGGAAACTGGTTCTCCAAGAGGGCACTGGTGCCCCCTAGTGCCAGAAACTTGTTCTGCAGGAAAACACTAGAGCCCTCTAGTGCAGGAAACTGGTTCTCCAAGAGGGCACTGGCGCCCTCTAGTGCCAGAAACCGGTTCTGCAGTAAAACATTCGAGCCCTCTAGTGCTGGAAACTGGTTCTGAAGGGAAGCACTGGAGCCCTCTAGTGCCAGAAACTGGTTCTACAGGAAAGCACTGGCGCCCTTTAGTGCCTGAAACTGGTTCTGCAGGAAAGCACTGGAGCCATCTAGTCCCGGAAACTGGTTCTGCAGGAAAGCACTGGTGCCCTCTAGTACCGGAAACTGGTTCTGAAGGAGGGCACTGTGGCCTCTAGTGCCAGAAACTGGTCCTGCAGGAAACACTGTAGCCCTCTCTTTCCGGAAACTCGTTGTGCAGGGAAGCACTGGTGCCCTCTAGTGCTGGAAACTGGTTCTGCAGGAAAGCACTGGCACTCTCTAGTGCGGATAACTGGTCCTGCAGCAAAGTAATGGCGCCCTCTAGTGCCGAAACTTGGTCCTGCAGGAATGTACTGGTGCCCTCTAGTGCCGGAAACTGTTTCTGCAGGAAAGCACTGGAGCGCTCAATTGCTGGAAACTTATTCTCAGGAAAGCATTGGAGCCCTCTAATGCCGGAAACAGGTTCTGCAGGGAAACACTGGCACCATGTAGTGCCGAAAACTGGTTCTGCAGGGAAGAACTAGCGCCCTCTAGTGCTGTAAACTCATTCTGCAGGAAAGCACTGGNAAAGCACTGGAGCCCTCAGGTGCCAAAACTGCTTCTCTAGGAAATCATGGGCGCCCTCTAGTGCCGAAAACTGGTTCTGCAAGAAAGCACTAGCGCCCTCTAGTGCTGTAAACCTGTTCTGCAGGAAAGCACTGGAGCCCTCAGGTGCCAAAACTGCTTCTCTAGGAAATCATGGGCTCCCTCTAGTGCGGGAAATTGATTCTGCAAGGAAACACTGGAGCGCTCTAGTGCCGGAAACTGATTCTGCAGGAAAGCACTAGTGCCCTCTAGCGCCGGAAATTGGTTCTGCAGGAAAGTTGGGAGCCCTCTAGAAACGGAAACTCGCTCTGCAGAAAACCACTGGAGACCTCTAGTGCCGGAAGCTGGTTCTGCAGGGAAGCACTGGTGCTTTCTAGTGTAAGATACTGGTCCTGAGGAAAGCACTGGTGCCCTCTAGTGCCAGGAACTGGTCCTGCAGGAAAGCACTGGAGCCTTCTAGTGCTGGAAACTGGGTCTACAGGAAAATAATGGAGCCCTCAAGTGCCGGAAACTGGTTCTGCAGGAAAGCAATGGAGCCCTCAAGTGCCGGAAACTGGTTCTGCAAGAATGCAGTGGAGCACTCTAGTGCCAGAAACTGGTTCTGCAGGGAAGCACTGGCGCCCTATAGTGCCAGAAACTGGTTCTGCAGGAAAGCACTCTCTTTCTCTAGTGCCGGAAACTGTTTCTGCAGGAAAGCACTGGTGCCCTCTAGTGCCGAAACCTGGTTCTGCAAGAAAGCACTGGCGCCCTCTAGTGCCAGAAAATTGTTCTCCAGGAAAACACTGGCGCCCTCTAGTGCCAGAAACTAGTTCTGCAGGAAAGCACTGGAGCCAGCTAGTCCCGCAAACTAGTTTGGCAGGAAAGCACTGGCGCACTCTAGGGCCGGAAACTGGTTCTGCCGGGAGGCACTGGTGTTCTCCTGTGCCAGAAACTTGTCCTGCAGGAAAGCACTGGCGCCAGCTTGTGCCGGAAACTGGTCCTGCAGGAAAGCAATGGAGCCCTCTACTGCCGGAAATTGGTTCTGCAAGAAAGCACTGGTGCCCTCTCGTGCCGGAATCTCGTTCTGCAGGAAAGCACTGGAGCCCTCTAGTGCCGGAAATTGGTTCTGCAAGGAAGCACTGGGGCCCTCTAGTGCCCGAAACTGGTCCTGCAGGAAAGCACTGGTGCCCTCTAGTGCCGGAAAGTGGTCCTGCAGGAAAGAAATGGCGCCCTCTAGTGCAGGAAACTGGTTCTGCAGGAAAGCACTAGAGCCCTCTAGTGCCGAAAACTGGTTCTGCAGGAAAGCACTGGATCCCTATAGTTCCGGATACTGGTTCTGCAGGAAAGCACTGGAGCCATCTAGTTCCGGAAACTTGGTCTGCAGGAAAGCACTGCAGCTCTCTACTTCCGGATACTGGTTCTGCAGGAAAGCACTGGAGCACTCTAGTTCCAGAACCTGGTTCTGCAGGATAGCACTGGAGCACTCTATTGCCGGAATCCGGTTCTGCAGGAAAGCACTGTCGCCCTCTAGAGCCTTAAAGTGTTTCTGCAGGAAAGTACTGGTGCCCTATAGTACAGGACTGGTACTGCAGGAAAACACTGGCTCCCTATAGTGCCAGAAACTGGTCCCGCAGGAAAGCACTGGGGTCCTCTAGTGACAAAAACTGGTTCTGCAGGAAAGCACTGGAGCCCTCAAGTGCCGGAAACTGGTGCTGCACGAAAGCATTGGAGCCCTCTAGTGCCGGAAACTGGTTCTGCAGGGAAGCACTGGGCTGTCTAGTGCCGGAAACTGGTCCTGCAGGAAAGCACTGGCGCCCTCTAGTGCCGGAAACTGGTTCTGCAGGGAAGCACTGGCTCCCTCTAATGCCGGTAACTGGTTCTGGAGGAAAGCACTGGCGCCCTCTAGGGCCGGAAACTGGTTCTACAGGAAAGAACTGACGCCCTCTAGTGCCAGGAACTGGTCCTGCAGGAAAGCACTGGAGCCCTCTAGTGCCGGACACTGGTTCTGCAGGGAAGCACTGGTGCCCTCTAGTGCCGTAAACTGGTCCTGCAAGAAAGCAATGGAGCCCTCTAGTGCCAGGAACTGGTCCTGCAGGAAAGCAATTGAGCCCTCTATTGCAGGAAACTGGTTCTGCAGGAAAGCACTGGACCCTCTAGTGCCAGAAACTGGTTCTGTATTAAAGCACTGGAGCCCTCAAGGGTTGGAAACTGGTTCTGTAGCAAAGCATTGGAGCCCTGTAGTGCCAGAAACTGGTTCTGCAGGAAAGCACTGGAGCCCTCAATTGCCGGAAACTTGTTCTGCAGAAAAGCTCTGGCGCCCTCTAGTGCTGGAAACTGGTTCTGCTGGAAAGCACTGGAGCCCTCTAGTGCCGGAAACTGGTTCTGCAGGGAAGCACTGGACCCTCTAGTGCCAGAACCTGGTTCTGCAGGAAAGCACTGGAGCCCAAAGGGTTGGAAACTGGTTCTGTATCAAAGCATTGGAGCCCTCTAGTGCCGGAAACTGGTTCTGCAGGAAAGCACTGGAGCCCTCAATTGCCGGAAACTTATTCTGCAGAAAAGCACTGGCGCCCGCTAGTACCGGAAACTGGTTCTGCAGGATAGCACTGGCGCCCTTCAGTGCCAGAAACTGGTTCTCCAGGAAAGCAATGGCGCACTCTCATGCCAGGAACTCGTCCTTCAGGAAAGCCCTGGAGCCCTATAGTGCCGAAAACAGGTCCTGCAGAAGAACACTGGAGCCTTCTAGTGCCGGAAACTNTAATGCAGAAAAGCACTGGCGCCCTCTAGTACTGGGAACTAGTTGTTCAGAAAGCAATGGCACCCTCTAGTGCCGGAAACTGGTTCTGCAGGATAGCACTGGCGCCCTTCAGTGCCAGAAACTGGTTCTCCAGGAAAGCAATGGCGCACTCTCGTGCCAGGAACTCGTCCTTCAGGAAAGCCCTGGAGCCCTATAGTGCCGAAAACAGGTCCTGCAGAAGAACACTGGAGCCTTCTAGTGCCGGAAACTGGGTCTGCAGGAAAGCAATGGAGCCCTCATTTGCCGGAAACTGGTTCCGCAGGAAAGCATTGGAGCCCTCTAGTGCCAGAAACTGGTTCTGTAGGTAAGCATTGGCACCCTGTAATGCCGGAAACTGGTTCTGCAAGAAAGCACTAGAGCCCTCTAGTGCCAGAAACTGGTTCTGCAGGAAAGCAATGGAGCCCTCAAGCGCCGGAAACTGGTTCTGCAAGAATGCACTGGAGCACTCTAGTGCCGGAAACTGGTTCTCCAGGAAAGCACTGGCGCCATCCAGTGCCGGAACCTGGTTCTGCTAGAAAGCACTAGCGCCCTCTAGTGCCGGAAACTGGTTCTTCAGGGAAACACTGACGCCCTCTAGTGCCGAAAACTGGTCTGCAGGGAAGCACTGGTGCCCTCTAATGCCAGAAACTGGTTCTGCAGGAAAGTACTGGAGCNNNCTAGTGTCGGAAACTGGTTCTGCAGGAAAGCACTGGCGCCCTCTAGTGCCAGAAACTGGTTCTGCAGGAAAGTACTGGAGCACTCTAGTGTCGGATACTGATTCTGCTGGAAAGCACTGGCGCCCTCTAGTGCCAGAAACTTGTAATCCAGGAAAGCAATGGCACACTCTAGTGCCGGAAACTGGTTCTGCAGGAAAGCACTTGAGCCACCTAGTCCCGGAAACTGGTTCTGCAGGGAAGCACTGGCGCCCTCTAGTGCCGGAAACTGGTTCTGCAGGAGGGCACTGACGCCCTCTAGTGCCAGAAACTGGTTCTGAAGGAAAGCACTGGAGCCCTCTAGTGGCGGAAACTCGTTATGCAGGAAATCACTGGAGACCTGTAATGCCAGAAACTGGTTCTGCAGGTAAGCACTGGTGCCCTCTAGTGCCCGACTGGTCCTGCAGGAAAGCACTGGCGCCCTCTAGTACCGGGAACTGGTCATGCAGGAATGCAATGGCACTCTCTAGTGCCGGAAACTGGTCCTGCAGGAAAGCAATGGCGCCCTCAAGTGCTGGAAACTGGTTCTGCAGGATGATTTCCACTCTCACGACATGGTGTGTACATGCCCACACTTCCCTTCTCTCTCTCTGTCTCTCTCTCACACACACAAATAAATTAATTGAAAATAAATAAGTAAATAGGCTAAATAGAGTGTATGCATACACTTTCCCTGCTGCTGCTTCTTTCATGACTAAGAACACTTATAGAGAGAGAGGGTAATACTGGTTTATGACTTTCCTCGGGAGACCCGAGCAAACATCAATTTATCTTAGATAGGGTGCTGACAAGACAATGAAATGATTCCTTTCAAGTCAGGCTTGGTGAACCAGTGAGTTTATTGAGGTCATTTTCAGGAGCATGAGTGACTCGAAGGCTGCGGCACCTCTGAAAAGTCCAACATCAGCGTGATGGTGACTCAAACAGTGCCTCACTGGAGCTCTGAGCACAGCTTGCAGGGAGCCCTGGACACTTGGTGAGTTCCAGTCCTAATGAGCCTTCCTCCTCTGTCTTTGAGGGAGTGTTTCAATTCTGAGAAAATAGCTGCACAGCAAACACAGGTGCAAAGCACAAGACAGAAAAGATGAAGTGACCTGGTCCACAAAGAATGGGGTGGGCAGAGAGAGTCAACAAAGTATAGAAAAAGCAGTAACCAAGGAACCCAAGGTAAAGAGAATCAGATCTTGCAGGGACTTACCATCTTATCATGGACTGAAAAGCTCCACACCCAAAGGGACTCTACAGTGCTGCCCTGGTTGAAGGGAGCAGGCAGCACAGACTGTAGTGTGGAGCTTGTAGGAAAACTGGAAATACACCAAGAGCACCCAAGTGAGAGCAACGTGAACCTATTTATTCGGTGCTTGCTCTAAGAAGGGAGTGGATTACTGTCCTTCTGTCCTGTGGGGTTTTTTTTTTTTTTTTTTTTTTTTTTTTTTTGTGTGTGTGTGTGTGTGTTGGCAGAGAGTCAAAGACCGGTAGAGGACTTGGAAGATGCCAGATGAAAATGAACCAGAGCTTTCTGTGGTTGGCTCTGAGTTGGAGAGGCAGAAGCTGGAAGCTGATGGCTACTCCCTCACCATTCTGGATCAGTGGCTACTGAAGCTGTACTTTGGTCTCTTGGATTGGTGGCCCCAGGTTGCAGTTTAGTGTCCTATTGCCACATATTGTCTGGTCATTGTTCATCAGATTATTCAACATCTCAGCAGTAATCTAGTGTCCTATGAACTATACCATCAGTCAAGTGTACCTCAACCCTTTGGGAGAATGGCCATTATAGCAAAGTCTGAAGTATTAGCATAGTCAGTGTAGACTAGTCTGGCTTTTAACTACCGCAACTGCGTGTGAAGATTTATTCTGTGGGTCTAAGATGATGTGGAGATAGTGGGAAGCTGAATTCTGGTTGTCCTCTCCTTAATAACTGTAAGCCTTGGCTCTAACTGATCTTTGGGATCCAAGTACTATACAATAAAGTGGACATAACAATAAAGATGTTTCCTCTGAGATGAAAGACCAAACCAGAAGTCAATTTAGAATAGCTTCTAAACTCAGGTTACAAGATTACAATTTTTTTCTTTTGGATTATCTGTTTTTATGTGTGNGTATCAGTGTTTTTCCTGCATATATGTATGTGCACCACAAGTGTGTCTGATGCTGATGCTGGCAGAGGGTGTCAGATCCCCTGGGGTTACAGATGGTTGTGAGCCACCATGCGGATGCTCAAAATTGAGCTCAGGTCTTCTGCATGAACAGCAGGTGCTCTTAATCGCTGAGCCACCTCTCCAGTCCCAAGATTTTTTTTTTCTTCTTTCTGTTCCAGGATTGTCCAGTGGGGCTGGTTCCAGGGTTAAATGAGAGATGTTTGTGCGAGGTTGGTTTTTTTCCTATAGGCTGCTCTGCTATGGTACCGCACACAGCGATGAACTTGATAAGAGGCTTCTGGTCAGATGGAGTCCTGAAGTATGTGTCTTAGTCACTATTCTGTTGCTGTGAAGAGACACCATGACCATGGCAGCTCTTATAAAACAAAGCATTTAACTGGGGCTTGCTTACAGTTTCAGAGGTTTAGTTAGTTTTCAGCACGGCGGGGAGCATGGTAGCACACAGGTGGACATGGTGTTCTGAAGCTGAGCGTTCTACATCTGGATCTGCAGGAAGCAGGAAGAGAAAGAGATCCACTAGGCCTGGCTTGGGCTTCTGAAACTTTAAAACCCACCCCCAATGACACACTTCCTCCAACAAGGCCACACCTCCCAACCCCTTCCACATAATGCTACTCCCTGGTGACCAAGCATTCAAATACATGAGTCTATGGGGGCATTCTTATTCAAACCACCACAGTATGTGATTTTCAGTAATTTTATTTAAAAATCTTTTTTGCTGGGGCTAGGGAGATTGCTCAGTGATTAAAAGTACTTGCTCTGTCCGAGGACCCAGTTTCAGTTTCCAGAACCCATATGATTGCTCACAACCATCCAGACTTCCAGTTCTAGGAGATCTGATGCCCTCTTCTGACCTCAGGCACCAGGCACACATGTGGTACACAGACATAAATGCAGGTAAAACCTCATACATGTAAAATATATTAATCTAAAAATAAAAAAGTTGACAGACGGTAGCACATGCCTTTAATCCCAGCACTTGGGAGGCAGAGGCAGATGAATCTCTGTGAGTTTGAAGCCAGCCTGGTATATAGAGTGAGTTCCAGGACAACAAGGGCAACACAGAGAAAGTCTGTCTCAAAAACCAAACAAAACAAGACAGTAACAAGATAAAACAACAACAACAAACGTCTTTGTGTTTGTGTCCTCATTTGCAAGGTAGGCTCCCTAAAGCTGTGGGCGAATCAAGGTATTAGTATATATGTTCACACTGATTTTTGACAGCATGAACATTTTGGTATTGAATATGATGAAGTACAGATTCATGGTTATGTAGCACAGAATTTAAAAACCACTGAAAACCACAGGAAATATTTTCCAGAAAGTTCTTCTATAGGGCAATAAGTGATATTCCCTAAGTCCCTTGGCTAAAATGGAGGCCCCAGATGGTTTATTGGAGAGAGCAGAGGGGAGGTTTTTTTTCCAGCTCAGAATCAGTACTTGCAAGACAAGCTCATGTCTGCAATTGATTTCTTTGAGAGCTTGGGGTGGGGGTTGATTCCCTGGGGAGGGAACCTAAGTGAGGGGAGGAGACATTTGCTAAAGAGCCTTTGCTTTTATTTTGCTTGATGTATGTGTGGAGGAAAGACCCAGCTCCTAGTGTGTATCTTCTGCTTTAGGACAAAGTCTCCATGGAATGGCTTAGCTAGTCTATTCTCTCAAGAAGGAAAGCTGGGCATAAAAACATAGAAGTGGCTGGGAGTGATGGTGCATGAGCAATCCCAGCACTCAGGGACAGAGACAGGTGAATCTCTGTGAGTTCAAAGCCAGCCTGGTCTACAGAGTGAGTTCCAGCACAGCCAGGACTAAATAGAAGGACTCTGTCTCAACACACACACACACACACACACACACACACACACACACACGAAGCTCCTCTGGAAAGCTCTTAACAATGATATAAGTATGTCATTTCCAAGCCATCCGAAACCCTCTGAATAGGTTCTGGGTCCACTTCCTAGTATCTGCTTGTGAGAACAGCGTACCCTTTCTCCAACTCCCTCTCCCTTTCCCCTCCTTCTTCTCCTTTCTAAGGGGGGGCCTCATCCCAGGCATGCTAGGAAAACATGCTCTACCATTGAGCTATACCTCTAGCCCTTCTGTATGTTCTCAACTCCAATTTCCTTGTAAGATAGGTTTTCTTTCCCTTTTCAACACTTAGTCCCATTCTGGCTTATACTGCTGACTTACAGCCTAGGTAGAAATAGAACATTATGGTCTCAGGGAGTGCAGAGTCACGGCACCAGGGCCTGCCTTCCTCCTCCGGGCCTGGGAAGGTTAGCAGCTAATGGTCCTCAGTGAAGTTCTGCTTTGAGATCTCTTCTCGACCACAGAGAGCCACCTTACCCAAGATCACTTCCTGAGGGGACCCTACTTCCTAGGATGAGTCAACATTGGGGTGCAAGTCTGGACTCTTGCTTCAGTGTGGAGTAACTCTGGAGGGGCACTCTAGCTCCCCAGCTCCTGGAGGAGGGCAGGAGGCCTCTCGGGCCTATCACAGTCATCCCTCCCCTACCTGACCCTACTGGCTTCTCTTTCCAGGTTAGACCTCTATCACACATGCCAGTAATCTACACACAAATGTGCATCTTACAAGTGATTCCTAGGGAACCTGCCCATCTCACTGGCCAAACAGATTTGTATGTGAGAACCATATTATGGTAACTTTCTCTTCCCATTTGTCAAGTCAGAGTTCTCATATTCCCCATATTCTTTTCATTATGGAAAAACAATAACAACAACAACAACACACACACAGACACACACAATTGTAAGGGGAACTTTGAAGTTCCCTCACACACACCTAAAGCTGCCTTCAGAAAACATGGATGACTATGAGACATCACAACATTTCACATCTTTTCAAATGTTTCCAATATTTCCTTCTCTCCCTTTGAAATGGTCAAGTACTAATTATAATGATGACCTAAGCAGGATGGTGGTGGTGCACACTTCAATCCTAGCACTTGAGAGGCTGAGGTGGGCAGATCTCCATGAGTTTGAGGCCACCCTGGTCTACAGAGTGAGTTCCAGGACAGCCAGGGCTACACACACACAAAAAAACCCTGTCTTGAAAAACAAAAACAAGAAAACAAACAATCAAACAAAACAATGAACTAAAAGTGAATAAAGGTAAATATCAGAAAACACTTTTTATTATGGTATAGTATGCATTAGATAACATTTTACCATTGGAATCAGTTTATTTTTCTTTCTTTTTAGGCGGGATATCTTCTCCCTTAGCCTCTAGCCCATGCTGGCCTGGAACTCACTAGGTAGCCCTGGTTGGCGCCAAACTTACAGCAATTCTCCTGTCTCGGCCTCATGAATTCTGGGATGATGGGCATGTACTGCCATGCTCAGCTCATTTGGACCTCTTTTTTTTTTTTGAGGAAGGGTTTCCTGAATCCCAGGCTGTTCTCCAGTTTGCCATGTAGACAAGGATAACCTTGAATTTATGATTGTCCTACCTCTACCACCTGAGTGCTGGGAATGTACACATGTACTACCACACCTGGGTTGTTGGAACTGGGGATCAAACCCAGGGCCTTGAGCACACTGGACAAGCATCTACCAACCAAGCAACACCCCACAGCCTGGCACATACAGTTCAATAGCAGTTCAACAGGCCACTCATCACCACCGTCCTCTCCAGAACATTCTCACCATCCTTCCTGAAACCCAGCTTCTGGTACAAATATTGCTAACTCTTTTTTTTCTTAACATATTTTTTTAATTGATTCTTTGGGAATTTCACATCACGCATCCGTTTTCCCTGTCACCTCCGTATCCTCTCCTCATCCCTGTACTGTCCCCCCAAACGAAAATGAAAAAACTATTAACTGAAAACAAAACCCCACTTCTCTCCTCCATCTTTCCTGTCTTTCCAACACCTCTTCATTCATCTTAGTGACTTTGGGAGCTGCAGTGTGTCACACAGTACACCCTTTTGTTCACTCAGTTTTACTTGCAAATGTTCATTGCAATGAGTTGTTAGTCTGGTTCAAGGCCTCTGGCTTCTGGTACACCATCAACACCAGACCCTCGCTGAAGCTCCTTCTGGATATCCTGCCATTGCCCCAAGTCATGGAGATCTTGCAGCTATGGTTCCCTTCACACATTCCTGCAGGTCACAGATGGGGTAGATATTGGGATGGGTCAACTCAAAGCCCTGGCTGTGGATCTGGGAGGTAGTTGATTTGGTCAGTNCAGGCTGCTTGAGCTGCCCCACTCAGGCAAGGGGTGGAGCCAGCTCTCCCACACCCATATTGAGGGGTGGGGAGTGCTGGTTTAGCATGGCCCTTGGATTCCATGGCATAGCATGTTTCCTATGGTCCCCTGTGCTATTTTGGGCCACAGAGATCATAGACCTCAGCTTAAGGAGGACCAAAGACCCAGACATGGCTCTTGGCAGCAGCTTGGGCACAGACATCACCATGGCTCTGGTGGCAGCACAGGCCACCCAGACCAGTTTGGCCCTGGCAGCAGCATGACCCTCAGACACTAACATGGCCCAGACCCAGAATCTGGGCATCCATGTGGCCTTGGGTGGGAACATGGGTCATGGATCTCAACACAGGTGGATCCAGACATGGCTCTTGGCAGCAGCCCAGGCCACCTGGACATCACCACGGACCCAGCTGGCAAGCTGGCCACCCACATCAGCCTGTTCTCCACTGCCTTTGCTTCTTTGGTTCCACCTCTTTCCACAGCACACAAACCTGTGTCACTTTTCTTTCTTTCCCATCTCTCCACCATGTATTTGCTTATCATAATGGTGTTTACCTTGTGGTACCAGGTGGGCCTGTGGATGTCTCCAGCAAGCCCAGGGCCAAGGACCCTGGCCAGCCTGTGGCTTTCACTCGCCTGAGAAATATGCATAACTCTTGGTGCACTAATTTAACTTTGTGTGCTTCATTCTCAGAAAGGTGAGTTGGGAGGAAGGAGCATGGACAGAAACCCAGGTGACTCTAGGACTGACCATTGTGCAAAACAATGACCTCTAAAGGTAAAGCATATGGAGAGATGCTAGGGAACTGGCTATTAGGAATTAGGATTTCCCAGAATGGTCCTAAGACCCCTGTGGAATAGAGATTTAATTCAAATATTTCACTCATTATTTCCTTAGTTTATAAACTCAACTAAAATTGCTTGTTTTGTTGTGTTGTTTGTTTGAGATGGGGTCTCTCCATTTAGTCCTGGGTTATCACTGGCCATAACATAAATACAGCACATGACAACTAATATTCAACAGATCAACTCACCAGATGAATAAACTCTCTGATGGGGAGCCCCCCTAGGCAAAGACTGTGAGATTACTGGCTGTGGAAACTGGTTGCTTCTTCCTATAATTTTTTTCATGTGCTGCCACAATTCCTCCCTAAAAAGAACAGCTGTGGGGTTCTTTCCACAGATCGTTGGTGACGTGTTTTGTACTTTTGAGGCACATATATCTGTGGATGGTCAGGAAGATGATTTCTGCTTAAGCTGTATAATTTTGATGAATAGAAATAATACTGGGATTTTTTCATGACTCAGGATGACATAGGAATGTAGCAGTATTCTCAGCTACAAAGACAGCTTTTTACACATTTGGCTGATTTAGGACCTCAAAACAAATTCAAAGTAGAGTAGTTGCCCCTGCACATGATTGCACAAGAACAGATTCCGAGGTGCCTGCTGAACCAAGGTCAGACATGAAGCAATTTAGTAGACATAATTCTCTCAGGAATCGACACTCTGCAGTACTCCTAACCACTCAAGGTTCAGCCAACTAACCGTTTATTGTTTCAGTCCTGAATTTCAATGTCACTCTCAGTCAGAAAATGCTGGGTGCTTAGCCTATGTGCTTCAAGAAATGTTTACTCAAGAAATGTTATGTAACCCTCTAAATGTAACTCATGTATTTGTCCAGAGTTATTTTTTTTTCTGTGAGAGAACTGCGTAGAGAGCATTGCTGTGTAGAGAGAGCTATATGGAGAGAATTGTGTAGAGAGAGCTGTGTGGAGAAAGATGTAGCAATGTGAAAAGAGATGTAGCTGTGAGGAGACAGATTTTCAAGGAAGAGATTTTCAGAGAGATTTTTCAAGATGAAGTAAATAGAGAAAGTTACTATCAGAAAGCATGTGTTTCTTACCTTCTTTATCCTTCAGATAGAAAAAGACTAGTCCTCACTGCATTCATGGATTTTTTTTGCATACCCTGGGTGCTGCCTGGAGGCTCCAGGCAGTAGTACTGGCTGTCCTGGAATTTGCTACGTAGACCAGGCTGACCTCGAACTTACAGAGATCCTCCTGCCTCTGCCTCCTGAGTGCTGGGGATTAAGATGTGTGGCACCATGCTTGGCCTAAAATTACTTTATAAAAATGAACAAACAGTGTTTTTGGTTGTCTTACTTTTCATATATATACATATGTATATATATGCATATGTAAATTGTAGAAAATAATGGATTTCATTGTGACATTTTCATACACTCATGTAAAGAATTTTGGTTATACTCATTGCCCATCACTTTCTTTCATTCCCCCTCTCCCTTTCCCATGGTCCACTTCTTTCCATATAGTTCCCTTTTACTTTGATGTCCTTCTAAAACTCCTGGTAAGAAGCATGCATTACTGGTACTTCCTCCAGCATCAAAGGAGGTGCCTGTCAGTTTCACTATGAATGAGGAAGACTCATCCATAATGTAATTGTTCACCATCACCCACCTTTGACATCTCTTTCACATGAGAGAAAACATGGGGAATCACTTTTCTATAGTGTACTGAGGCTAAGCTTCTGGTTTACAAATCTAGAATTATTGTTATTCTGTTTTTATTTTTTTCCTCATGTTTTGAGATGAGGACCTGCTATGTAGCTCAGGCTGGCCTTGAACTTGAGGCAATTCTTTGGCCTAAAGTTCTCAAGAGTTGGGATTACAGAAGTGCATTGGTATGTCTTATTCGTGCCTCACCTCTTTATTTTGGGTTTCATGTACCCCAAGCTGGTCTTGGACTCACTGTGCAGCTGAAGATGACTTTGAACTCTTTCGTCTCCATTTCCCAAGAGCTGGATTGACATGTGTACATAACTAAACTCTATTCCTTTGACTGTCAGTGTGACTTCTTCAGCTCTTAACACTGTAGGATCTTGGTCTCCATTGTTCTGAGTTTCGCAGGTGTGTACCTTACTCTGGGTCCTCAGTGAATGCTCTCAATGTGGAAATTCTGTATTCTGATGGGGGAAATTTCACTGAATGATCTTCCTGAAGATTTTCTTCTGTGTCTCCTCCATCTCTCTTCCTTAAACTTTTTTTTTTGACATTCTTGGATCTAACCTCTTGAATCAGTCTTGTACTTTTCTTCTCTGTCTTTCAGTTCTATTTTTCATCTCCTCCCTTGGAAATTTACTTCATATTGTAGGTTGAAATACATATATCATCTTATATATCTGAGGATCAGCAGGCTGCCATGCACAAAACAAGGCATTGACTGAGAGGGCTCCATGCTTCCTGGAGACTCTTGTGAAAATTCAGTTTCTTGCTTATTAAGGTTGTTGTTGGAAGTTGAGTTCCGATGACTGTCAGTCAGGAACTCTTCTAGTTTCCAGCTGGTCTCTACTAGTCTTCTACCCTTGGCTTTCTTCATCCATCTTCAAACACGTCAAACAATAACAGTGGGTCAACTTCCTCCCATGTTTTGTGTTGCAACAACTTCCTCTGTTCCTTTGTGGCATCCCTCAGCTTCCAGCCACAAGAGACTTTTTATTTTGTCCTTTCTAGAGTCAGGACTCCAGGCATGCATCACCACACCGTGATGGCTGGCTCACATCATTAGATTGTTTACCTCAACCCAATAATGCAGATAAAATCCTTATTACAGTTTTCCTTCCTTAGCATCTCTAGCTTTACCTTGTAAAGTTGTTTTTCTGCTAGAGTCTGAGGATTAAGCTTGACTTTTGTTTTTGTTTTTTGAGACAAGGTCTCTCTATGTAGCTGTGGTTGTCCTGTGACTATGTAGACCAGGTTGGCCCCGAACTCAGAGATCCACCTGTCTCTGCCTTCTGAGTGTTGGGATTAAAGGTGTGTGCCACCACGCCTAGCCGGATCCATATATTTTTGTGCATCCTTGCTGAGCACACACACAACCACTGAGCCACACACCCAACTAAAGGATGTTTTGTCATCTTGAATGTAACAATAACAACTTTAAAAGTCTGTTTATATTTTTCAATTTGTATAGTTTATTTCTCATAAGCTTTTTTTTAAAAAATTGTGATTTTTGTCTCTATCTTCCATTCAGGAGTTGTCTGTTATCTCCTGGCTGCCCACTGTGGCCATTAAAAAGCAGATCAGTTTCTTAGACTATGGGGGTGGGACTCATAGACCATGGGCTTGGGAGCACAGTGAAGTGGCTTACTCTGCATCAACCTTTTCACCTCTTTTTTTCCCCCTTGAGTTTCCTGAACCCAGAAATGAAGTGCACGTTTTTCAATCTTTCATTTTCAGTGAATAAATGGGGCTTGTTGTCTGGATTCTGGGACCAAGCAGAGGGGGCTGGGGACCTCGGCACCAGTAATGTGTATTGCTAATGAATTTCTGTGCTCACTGGAGGAAAGGGTTGTCCAAATTCTTCCTCCAGAGAAACTATGTCTTAGTTACTATTCTATGGCTGTGAAGAGACACCATAGTAGCCAAGGCAACTTATAAAAGGAAACATTTAATTGGGGACTTGCTTACAGTTTCAGAGGGTTAGTCTATGACTATCATGGTGGGCAGCATGGTGGCAGCAGGCATGGCATGGCACTGGAGCAGTAGCTGAGAGCTTACATCAGATCTGGAGTGAGACTAGGCCTCAGGTGGGCTTTTGGAACCTCAAAGCCCACCCCCCAGGGATACACCTCCTCCAACAAGGCCACGCTTCCTAATCCTTCCCAAACAATTCCACTAACTGGGGATTGTTCTGTTGGAAGCTCCACCTCAGCCCCCTCCTCCCTCTCCAAACCCTGTCCTTCAGAAAGCCCACCAAGTGGTGGCTCCTCCCCTGAGCTGCTCAAGATCGAGCCTATAAGGTATTTAAGCTCCAGTCCATAGACCTACCACATGATTTCTCTCATGTCCTGTCCACCCCCCTCCCCTGCCCTTGCCCGCCCCCAAATCACCCAGGAATAGTTTGCTCACAGTAAACCTGGTCTTATTAATTCTGCTTGATTTGGCTCATTGCATCAGTGGAAAAATCTAATACCGGGGATTCAAAATACTTACCAGGGACCAAGGATTTCAATATATGAGCCTATGGGTACTATTCAAACAACCACAAATCCCTTGGTTTTCTTCTTTGCTTTCTCTCTCTCTCTCTCTGCCTGTGTGCCTGTGCCTGTG
>LZPO01108211.1:37297-49867 GCA_001675575.1 Neotoma lepida | reverse complement strand
ACACACCACACTTTTTAGAAATGTTTTCCTCACTGTTAATTAAAACAAACTTGGACTCTGAAGGGACAAAGGAAAAAAGTGTCAGGTCTGCCCCCGATTTGCTTGGGTTTTCTGGAGTCCTTTTAGTGTGACAATATTTCTGGAGTGTTTTCTGTGTGCCAGGCTTCATTCTAAATGCATTGAGGTTTCTTTTTCTTCATGTTTTTAATTGTGACAAGCCCTGGGAGCAGGTGTTAGAGGTGACCCTGCTTTGTAGAGTGACTTTTCCAGAGCACAGTGTTTGGCACAGACAGATCTGGGCTTCTGATCTATGGTATCAGGCTAAGATGTACATGTCATTGTCCAACCTAACATCATCTAGAAGTTACTCAGTGCCCCTTTTCCCTTAAAGGACAGTAGCACAGCTACTGTAGAGTGTGGAAAATAGTGCCAAGAAGTGGTGGCCTGTCTGTCTGTCTGTTCTCTCACTTCATAGCTAATTGTAAATGTTGAGGGCAATGCATGCTGGGTATGAAATCACATCTGGGTTCCAGATTGCACGTGACCTTTTATGGTTCTGAGATGTTGGGTAAGTCAGCTCACCTCTCTGATGTTGATAATGCCCCAAGTGTTTGTGAACATTGAGTGAATATCTGAGAAGCTACAGGTGTTACTGATGCTGAAGCTGAACGTTAGATGATTCTGGAGAACCTGAGCTCAGTGGATCCCCAAGCAGATCGAATGTCATTTACTTAGGGACACTTTCATAGGGTGACCACCCACAGGCTCAGGGGCAATCTGGACTCACCAACAAGGAAAGCAGATGGTGCAAAAGCCTCCTAACCCTGCCAGGGAGGAAGCCAGCAACTCTGGGTCAGGTTCACAGAAGGGAACTCAAAGTAGGCAGCCTCTGAACTCGGACTGCAAGGCTGCAGTGGATTGGATGTTTGCAGACTGCATTCATATGGTGGTACTCCAGTGTGGGGTGGTAGTTAGAGGAGAGGACTTTGGGAGGTAATTTAGTCATGAAGGTTGGACTCATGAGTAGGGTTAATGCCTCTGTGTGTGTGTGCATGCGTGTGTGTGGCGCGTGTGTGTGTGTGTGTGTGTGTGTGTGTGTATGCATAATGTATGTGAGAGCTGGAGATCAACCGCCATTGTTGTTCTTCAGGTGCCGTACTCTACTTTGTATTTTTGGGACAGGGTCTCTAATTGGCATGAATTTTCCAAATAGACTAGGCTGGCTGCCAGTGAGTCCCAGGGATCTGCCTGTCTCTGCCTCCCCAGCTGGGATTACAAACACAAGCTACCTTGGAGACACACACACACACACACACACACACACACACACACACTTTTTAGCAACAAAAAAATCCCAAAGCCATGGGTTCTGAGTATGCACTCGGGCGTTGTGCGTGCACATAGTACTGTTTGAGGCCTTTCCACAGCCCAGTTAATGCCTTTTCAGGGTAGAGACAGGCCAGAGGTCATCTCTCTGTCTACCACATGAAGATATAGCAAAAACAATCTGTGAACCAGAAATAACAGCTTTCACTGGGCTCAGCCTGCTACCACCTCCGTTTTGGACTTTAGTCAAGAGCTGTGAGAAGTCAGTGTCGTTGAAACCACTCTTGAATGGCTTGAACTAATGAAGACCACAGATGGTAGGAGTTAAGTGGTGAGAGAGAGAAGGGAGGAAGAGAGTTTGTGAGGAAAACTCAGGACACAAAGACAGTGCTTGGAAGCCTCAGAAATGGCCTGTGCCTGGAGGTAAGTTGGTCCTGGGGAGTATGAAGGGCCTTGTGACTGAGGGTCAGGAATTGGGGTTAAGAAATGTCACTTGGCGGTTGAGTAGAAAGTATGAAAGGCAGATAGGGCGTGTCTGTGTTCCAGGCCAGAGTTGAGAAGGCTGTGAAGCATGGGTATGTATGGGGAGAATAAATCAGGTGTCTGGAGACTGAGGAGGGAATCTGAGGAAAAGAAGAGGAAAGGGTTTTGTATTGGATGTAGAAAGAACTGTGATAGCCAATACAGAAAGGACTAGACATCAGGAAGGAGGTAATGAATTTATCAAGAGCAGTTCATGTTTGAGGTCTGTTTCCTTTGCCAAGGTTGTGTAACCAACTCGCCCTCAAACATAGCTGAAGCACCAACAGGAAGGCCCTAGGCCTGCTGCTTCAGCTTTGTTCAGCCTTGAGAGTGGGGTACTGAGGCTAGGGTTATCTGGAGCCCTACCTCTCAGATGGGGGAGGGGCGATGTTAGAAGGACTCCCAACTGCTGGGTTGCTTGGATACCTGTTTCTGTTGGCCTTGCCTCTCACATGTGGCCCTTGGGTGCCTAGATGTCTGACATGCTTACTCAGGGCTTCTCAGAAGTCCTGGGAGGGGCAGGCACAAACTGTGTGGCTTTTTATAGTCTTGCTTTGTAAGTCACAAGTGTTATTTTGAGCTCATTCCAGTAGTTAGAACTGTGTCATCACGTCCAGCCTGGACTCAAGGAGAGAGAAAGCAGACTTCATCTTTGGATGGGAAGAATGTGAGTATGTACTTCTGTTTTAAGACCACCACATCTTTGTGTGACATCCATGTAGATGTGTTCACAGGAGAAACATTCCTAAGAGAAAGGTGGGCCGAATGTCACTGTTCAAGGTACCTGAACTTTGTGTGATGACCATGGAGAAACTAAAGCAAGAGAGAAGCAGGCTGGGACTGTGACCCTTCCAGGTGTGAATTAAGTAGGTAGGCTTCCAAAATCTGTGGAGATGCAGGTAGGGTGAGGTGAACAAGTAGAGACTAGCCTCAGTGATGAGTGCTTGTGGTAGACAGTGAGGAGAGCTTCCCAGGATATTGCAGATGAAGCTGGGGAGAATGGTAGATACAGACTGAGTCTATGGGAATGGAGGAAGGGAGACAGCCAAAAAAGGATGCTCTTTTTGGAAGAATCCAGGGGCGTTTGAAAAGAACTTTTGGGTTAAGTGATAGTGCTTTGTTGTCCTGCATTGGGTGATGTTTTTAACTGTTCAAAGTGGAGAGGATGAGAAGTTTGGCCTTTGCAAGTGTTTGTAAGATGAGTAGAAACCAGATTTGCTATCNAGTAGATGCCCTGATTTTAGTTAAGATGGCTTTTCATGCAAAGTGCGTTTTCATGGTGATATTATAGAGTTTGACCTTCAGGCAGCCCAAGTCTATAAGCAGTAATTCATTTTTATGTGTGAGAGCATTGCACAGGAGAGGCACTTATTAAATATTGGTCCCGGAAAAGTATTATCCATCCCTTGGGTGGTCTTGTCGCCAGAGAAGCAATTTAACCCGGTGATGGCATTTGAGCAAAACTGGAGACACCGTGACTTTGCAGATTTAACCTGTGGTTTCTGAGGCTGAGGGAACTTGTGTTCACATGATGGGACTGATTGTGCCAAGTCTAGATTTGTCAAATAGTCTTACTCAGAAACTCTTCATTCAGCTTCTTGACTTGGGAGTCAGTCAGTTCCTTTCTTCAGGTCATTGCTCTCACTGTGAATGTGAAGCCTCTGCGCCCCAGTGGCCATAAATGGATCTTTCTGCCCATTGCTTGGAGGTGGGGTGGGGTAGGGGGTAGGGGAGGTGGGTGGGTTCAGTGAGATTGAACATTTCCATTCGGAGTGAAGACAGCCTGACAGATTTCTCTGGGTTTAGCAGCTTTGGGTTACAGTCCTCTCGCAAGCGTACTGTAGATGATGGATTTGAGATGGGAAGACAACCCACTTCAACTTTTCTAGATAACTGTATTCTCTCACAACCCCAGGTCACATGTGCCCGTCTGTCAGCGTGTGCCTTTCACAGGCTTTCCCCAGCTTCCCCTTTCCCACTGTTTCTCCAATTTCCCTTTTCTCTTTCAAACCTTCTCCACTTGCAAGAGCGATTTCATGCATCTGTTTAATAATATGCCTTATGCGAAGTATTACTGTTTTTTTTTTCAGGAGTAATAAAAAAATTCCCAGAAACCTATTTTGTTCACTTTGCTCATTCATTATTGATTTCTTTGCTATTTCAAGGCTAATTTATTTACACATATATATGTGTTGTTTCTAAATATAAAAGAAACATTTCAAACTATTAGCTAGGAATTTAAAAACTATCATACTCGGGGCTAGTAGAGAAACAACAGACCATGGCTTGGCACTTTTCTCTTCTTGACTTAAGGGTGTCATAATTCAAAAAAACCCCAAACCAAAAAAACTGATTAGAAGTTCTACGAGAAAATTTAGATTTATCTTTCCTAATGGGATTGCAGGAGCTGTGAATCAGTTATGACTGGAATCTGGTCCCTCCTAGGATGTGGCCCCTGTGGGATTGTCGCCTCCACCATGGATGCTACCTACCATTAGACTCCAGCTCTTGAAGTCTTTCCTGGCCTAGAGGGCAGGAGAGGCCAAGGCCTGCTTTACAGTCCATCCTGCTGTCCCCTCCACTCAGGCTGGCCCTTGGGACAATAAGCCCTCCTCCCTCTGACCCCCAAGATGCTTGTCCACTCAACTGTCCTTTTCCTTTTGGCACTAATTGTATACATTTGTTTTTAATGTTTCCATGTTTAATGTTTAATGTTTCTTCCCATTCCCACTACTACCTCATACCCAGACCTTGTGTTCTAAATCAGACCTATGTTGCTAATCTGTCACAGTGATGCAATTCTGTGCATTGTTGACCAGTGGTTGGTGGTGATTAGAATACTCTACTCAGAGGGGACAGCTTGGGACTTTGGAGCTTTTGGGGAATTTGAAGTTTTAATTCTTTTCAGCCAGTACTGTGTGAAACAGAAAGCATTTTGTTTGCTGAGGATGTTAGCTTTTATCAAGTGCTTTTAGACTCCTAACTCCTGCTGTGGTCTTTTCCTGTTTACCGGTGAGCGAGTTCAAAGTTTGGAGGGTCTTAAGGATGCTCCAATATCACAACGTAAATCTGCATTATTTTATCATCTGCTACCAGTGGAGGAACCCTTAGTCTAAATGAGCTTTGCCAAAATGGAATTTGTTTACTTAAAAACAACAATATTATGTGTGTGTGTTCCTGTGTGTACTGGCGCATGTGTGTGCACAAGTGTGTATGCATGTGTGTGTGTGTACATGTGCAGGCCAGAGGACAACCTAAGCTTTTGTTGCTTTGGCACTGTCTACCTTGTTTTTTGAGACATCTTTCACTGGCCTGGAGCTTACCAGACTATATGGCCAGTAAGTCTCAGGATCTCCCTGTTGTCACCACCCCAGAGATGGAATTGTAGGTATGCACCACCAAGCCCAGCTTTTTACATCAGTGCTGGGGACCAAACTCAGATCCTCCTGCTGCCAAGGCAAGCCCTTTCCTGACTAAGTCATTTCCCAGCCCATAACTAAGCCTTAAGGAAGGGATCTGGACTTGGAATTGCCGAGGTATCTACCAATGAGGTGTTTTGATACCAGCAGAGCAAATCTTGCTGTTGCTGTTTTGGAGAGAGAAGTTCCAAGGCCAAAGAGAGGGCAGAGGGTAGAGGGCAGAGGGATGTGCAAGGGCACAGGAGGCTTCGTGTGCCTTCCCAGCTGCTCAGAGAGGATTTTTCCCTAGGGAGGCAGTGAACTTCTGCTGATATTACTGTCTCATAGCAGTGGTCACCTTCCAGGGTTAGGGGCCCAGAAGCATTGTGATTGACCCTGACTTCCTTCAGTTTGTAGACATTTGAAAACCAAAGCATTGCATTTCATGTACTTAGTGTTTTTCTGTGNTCTAAAGTGATAATAGTAATAACATTATTATTATTATTATTATTATTATTATTATTATTATTATTATTATATAAGGTCTCATATAGCCAAGCCTGGTCTCAAAGGCTGGCCTTGGAGTCCTGATCCACCTGCCTCTATGAGGTCATTCTTCTCCTCTTTTACTTTTTGTTTTAAACATGTTATCTGTAACTGTAGTGTAGAAACAGGTAAGAAAGCATAGCAATAATGCATTTTATAAAGAAACCATACTTTGAAAAGTTAATTTATTTCTACAAATTTGTTAAAAAATTTAAGTGTATTATTTCCTTTAATTCACTGTGGCCGAAACGCTTGACAGAGTCAATTGAAGCGAAGGAAGTTTGTTTATTTAGGCTCACAGTGTCTGAGGATTTTGGTCCGTCATGGCTTATGGTGGCGAGGACAGTTTCTTTGTGTGCTTTGACCATGAGGAAGAAATGAGGCAGGAACCTTGGGCTGGGCTGTAACCTTCAAAGACCCATGCCTAACGACCTGCTTCTGCTTGCTAGGTCCTACCTCCTCAGGGTTCCACAGCCTCTTAAAATAGAGTCACTGGCTGAGGACAGACGTTCAAAACGTGAGCTGATGGGAGGTTCAGATTCAAACCATAACACTGTTACTTAGTGACACCTCAGCACACTTAAACACTCTTCTCCTACACTTACTCCTTAGTGTCCAAGAGCCATTCTAGGTTTGGCTGTGTATGTACATCAAGGGACAGGTGTGCGAACAGCAGTTGAAGCGCATTCTAATAAAAGTCTTTTTCTTTATTCGCTACATTCCTCTCCCTCCCCTGCACACACCCTGTCAGGTCAATATTCAAGTTCTTAATCACAGGCCTTTCCCTGAAACACAGGCTGCTTTCTTTGGCAGCCTTTCAAGGTATCAGGTTTCCTGTGTTCAAAGGGAACCCGGGACCTGCTTGTGCTTGCCTTTTTTCTTGTAAGACATCCTCAGAGACGGAGCTGAAGTCTCGGTTTAGGGTCTTCAGTGTAGTGAGCATTCTTTTGAAGGATGGGTGTTGAGGAGGGCTATTCTAACAGCGTTGTATACCTACTTGCCTTGGTTCAGTGCTTTGCTTCTGTTCATGTGACCCTATCAGTTATGTTAGGGGGTGGGTCTAACTCCTACAGGCTGCTCCTCTACAAGTTGCTAGCCCCTTCTTTCCCTTCCTGAATCAGCTCTCCATCCCTCCGTAGGAAAAGAGGAGGAAGGATTCACTTAATTCTGAGAAACAGACCTACAAGGGAAAGTAACCTAGTTAGAGTTTCTATTGCTGTGGTAAAATACTGACCAAAAGCAACTTGGGGAAGAAATTGTTTCTTTCCTTTTTTAAAAATTATTTGTCTGTGTGTGTGTGTATGTGTGTGTGTGTATATGTGTGTCTGTCTGTCTGTCTGTCTGTCTCTCTCTCTCTCTGTTGAGCTGGCCATTTGTCACACGCTTGCTCTTTGAGAGACAACAGTAAGACCAATTGAACTGTTGGGAATTAGGAGAGAAATCCTTACTAGATGTGTAGCTCTGGCTGTCCTGGAAATGGAGACCAGTTTGACCTCAAACTCACAGAGATCCACCTCTGCGTCTGCCTCCTGAGTGTTGGGATTAAAGATGTGTGTCACCACATCTGGCAGTTTATTTCATTTTCTGTTTCCATGTCATGACCTTCCTGGAGGGAAGTCAAGGCAGGAACCTGGAGGCAGGAATTGAAGTAGAGACCAGGAAGGGTGCTATTTACTGGCTTGCTCCTCATGGCTTGCTCAGCCTGCTTCTTTATACACCCCAAACCCACCTGCCCTAGGGATGGCACTGCCCACAGTGGGCTGAGCCTTCCCACATCAGTCATCCATCAAGAAAATAAAATGTCCCACAGACTTGCCTACAGGCAAATTTGATGGAAGCTACTCCTCAGCTGACAATTCCTCTTCCCAGATATGCCCTGGTTTGTGTCAGGTTGACACCAAAGATAAAGGCAGGTTTGTTTTTCCCTTTTCACACTATTAGTCCTAATCAGACACATTTCTGAAGGCACTTCCAAACCCAGCCTTATAGTGTCCTGCTTTGAAGGAACGGAGAGATACAGGGTTCTTGTTTATATAGAAAGTGTCCTGCCTGGAGATGCACAGGCCTCTGTGGAAAGTCCCGAGACGAAGGTAGTCACTTCCGGTGTCCTGCTTTTATCTTCTGGCTTAACTCTTGTAGGAATGGATACATTACACAAAAATCATTCAGTGCACCTTACACCTTTCAGAAGACAAAGTCACAGCAAATGTCTGGCTATAATTGACTTTGATTTCAGATAAACGAAGTGATAGGTAAGGCCTTCCAATGGGCACTGTCAGCGCCGTGGGGCTTGCAAGGCGGAACAAGGAAGGCCCCCGGCTTTATGGTCCAGTTTGATTGTGTGGCCCTAAGCCAGTGACTCCATTTTGGGTTGGTCGGGTCTACTGGGGCCTAGTACAGGGTCTGAGTCTAAAACAAGACTTCCAGCATTTTTGTTTGGCATTCTTTTTTTAATGTTTTAAATCTAGTCTTTAGAGACAAAGAATAATCTTGTTACTACTGTTGTTCCTGCCACACAGTGGTGGATCTTTTTGTATTTTTTTTGGATATTCCCATTATGGGAAGCTATAATTATATTGCTCTTCACCGCTTCTCTGGGAAAAGAACCTAAACTTCTTAAATGGATATAGCCAAAAATCTGGCCTAGATAAAGGAAGCAATAACTTGGTTGAATAGTGAGGGGTGAGACCTGTATTTGCTTTCAGGTTAAAAAAGAATTATATGTATTTCCTCTGTACAGTGAAGAATCAAGACCCAGAAAGTTGAATGACACACAGCTGTTCTCTGTAGTTCTTCTGTGGCCTCAAGCAGGGGTTCTTTGACTGTGTCAAAATACTAGTGGGTGGTGATGACCTCTCACATCCAAGAGAAGACAAGGGTGGACCAGGACCGGCTGATGTTGCCAAACTCAGCTGAGAAAATGTATTCAGTTTTTCTCCCCAGTGAAATCTGAAGAGTTCTTGTTAGAGCAAAACTTCTGCTTTATCAGACAGTGAGAGAAGGGTATCCAGGTTGTTCTAGAAATGGGCTTTGAAAACTCTTGCCTGCTGGGATTAAAGGCTTGTGCCACAAGAGCAGGTGGATCTCTGTGAGTTCAAGGCCAGCCTGGTCTACAGAGTGAGTTCCAGGACAGCCAGGGCTACACAGAGAAACCCTGTCTCGAGAAACCAAAAACCAAAATCCAAAACACCACCACTACCTCTCGCCTGCTGTGTCAGTGGTAATACCGAGCACTACTGTGTTAGAACAGGGAGGCTCTCAGTTTAAAACACCTCAGGGCTGGGGATGTAGCTCGGTTGGGAGGGTGCTTTCCTAATGTGTATGAGGACCGACTTCAATCAATCGATCCCTAGCACCATATAAACCTGGCGCGGTGGCATATGTAACAGGAGTGACAGACGTGCACTGTTGTCTTTGGTGACACAGTGAGTTTGAAGGAGACTGACTCACGTCTGAGAGTTGACTCAGATAGGTATTGTCCCAGGAGATGGCCCAGTGCACAATCATGAGCACTGAAGTTCGGATCCTCACAACCCATGCGAAAGCCAGATAGACATGTTAGTCTCCTGTAATCCCAGCACTGCGAGGCAGGGAGGGGCAGTCCCCGTGGTGAGCAGTGTAGCTACACTGGCTGTAATTGGTGAGAGGCCTTGCCTTAGTAAACAGAGATTAAGTAAGACACAAGAGGTCAACTTCAGGCCTGCACACAGTGTGCCCACATACATGGGAACAGACGTGCTCAAACCCACGCATACTGTACACATACATACACACAAGAAAACATTTTAGATGTGGATCAGTTTTAATCCGTTTTGTTTTTTATTTTTGGAGACAAGGGTCTTGCTGTGTTGCCCAGACTGGCCTGAGGCTCACAGTCCTCTTGACTCTGCCTGTAAAGCATTGAGATTACAGGCACCTGCTACCACACCTTGCTGGAAATTAATAATTCGTTTAAAATATCACTCAGTTTTAAATCCTGCGTTAGATCATAATTTAGAGCGTAGTAGAAAAATTAATAGGCTGCCTCTGTGGCTGTTTCTTAAGCAAATATTAAGTATCATGAACTTCATGTTTTTAGATTTCTGTAAATCTTGTAGAATTTATTTTTACCTTCAGAAGTGTTGTCAGTAAAGGTTCCCCACCCCCACTTCTGGCTGTGAAGTTAATGGTGTGTGTGTGTGTGTGTGTGTGTGTGTGTGTGTGTGTGTGTTGCTCTAGGCTCCACCGTGGTGAACCGGCTTGATCAGGACTTTATAGGTGCCTTGGCCAGTCCTCCATAAGGCTTGATGTTTCTCCCTCAAGGCTCCTGCTCTGTGTCCTTTGCCCTGCTGCCCCACTAGACAACTCCAGCAAGAGCAAGGATGGCAGCAGGGTCCAGGAGCCCAGCTGCTTGCTGCTGCCTGGAATGTGAGAGCTTCAACAAACAGGACAACAAAAGACTTTATAAGGAGCGCTCCTTAAACAAGGCCTGCATTGTTCAGACTCTCCTCTCCACGGCTGCTAGCTCTTCTTCCTATTACAGCTGGCCATTTGTCACACGCTTGCTCTTTAGAGGACAACAGTAAGACCAGTTGAACTGTTGGGAGTTAGGAGAGAAACCCTTACTGGATGTGTTGTTCATGACTGCCATTGCTCGGCAGTCCCTGGGGAAGCTTGCTCTCCCATCTGTGAGCTTTATATGTCCCACAGGGGTACAGCTAACCATTTTCCTGTGCCTCTCTGACATCTGCAATACCACAAAGCAGACACTTCTAACTTATAGGACCCATGTATAGACAGACTGCTTATTAAAAGGGGGGGGTTGGGCATAAATCTAGTTGAAGCTCAGGGACCTCAGATTATAGTCATCCTGTTGCATCTCTGCCTGCCTGTGTGAACCAGGCCTTCCCAAGCATAAGGGACATCAGAAGGACAGATGGAACTCCATCCACAGAGTTTGACTTAGCAGGTCAGAGGTTAGGCCTGGTGAGGTATATTTTTAGCAGGCTTCCATATGTGATTGTCCAGAGACCACATCTAGTCACACTATACAGAATTGACTTTTCTTTTTCCTTTCACACTCTTCTTCGGGGGAGGGATGTTGTTGTTTGGTTTTGTTTCTTCTTGCTATTTGAGAGACAGTCTCCATGTAGCTTTGGCTCCCCTGGAACTTGGTATGTATTTTGATCTGTCCTTGAACTTGCAGTGCTCATACAGCCTCTGCTCCCTTGTTCTAGGATTACAGATGTGAACCACCATGTCTAGCTCGTGTGTGTACATGTGAATGGAAATTGAACCCATGGCTTCATGTATGTCCTGAAAGTATTCGCCCACTGGGTCACACCCCCTAGCTCTTGTGTGCCTTTTTATTTTATTTTAAAGTTATTTTATTAGTATGGGTGTCTTGCTAGCATGTCTTTCTGTACATCACTTGCCTGTAGTGTCCTTGGAGGCCAGAANAGGGCATCAGTTTCCCTGGGTCTGGATAGAGTTAGAGACAGTCGTGAGCTGCCGTGTGGGTGCTGGGAATTGAACCCAGGTCTTCTGGAAGAGCAGCCAATGAGCCTAACCACTGAGCCATCTTTCTAGCCCCCTTGTGTGCCTTTTTAGAAAAGCAAATGTTAATGTGCTATATACACGTTGGTGTGTTTTTCATCTGCTCTGGGGCACTCAGAGTTCTGTGCAAGTACCTGCTGGTCACTTCATCCTTCCCAGCTGCTGTCTGACGTTCCAGAGTGTTTATGTGGAATGATCTAATGTCAGTAGGTGGGTATTTTGGTTCTTTCCAGTGTTGTTTTTTGTTAATTACTATAAACAAGTGCTTTGTCAAACATCTTTGTGTAGTTTCCTGTACGCAAGCATGCTTGTCAAGGATAATATGCAGAAGTGAAATTGCTGACCATAGGAAATTTTAGTTTAGAACACTGGCTTCTTGGTGCTTACACAGTAATACCCAGCCCTAGGTAATTTGTCTTAGTTACCTTCCCAATTCAGAGCTAATTTAGTTCTGTGAAATCAGAACAGTGTCCTGGCTGGACCCTTTAAAATAGTCTGAAGTGGCTTTGGATTACTGGCCAGCCTTCCTAAATTTTTCTTATGAATTTCAAAAACACGAATAGGCAATGTTTTCCCGCTTTATTAATAACTCCAGATGGATAAGAACTATCCAAGTGTTTTTTTTTTTTTTGTTGTTGTTGTTTCCTCTTCGTGTGTGTGTGTGTGTGTGTGTGTGTGTGTGTATGTATGGGGCTTTTGGTCAATAGTTCAGGTTGGCTTCCAGTTAGTGATCCCCCTGCCTCAGTCTCCTTACTGCTGGGATTGTAGGCGTGCACCACCACATCCGGTTTCCAGTTGTAGTGGGGGAGGGACACATTGAGACAGCTAAGGTTGTCCTGGAACTTTCCTCTCCGCTGTGAATAAAGATGCACACCAGGATCTTCAGTTGGATTTCTTCAAATGTGGAGTCAGCTCTAGACTTTTCCTCCTGGGATGTTTTTACCTCATGTGTGTGCATAACCAAGAGTGACACGGATTATGCTGTCCTCCTGAGCCAGGTCTGTTTTTTGGTTTTTTTTAAATTTATTTTCTTTTAATTTTTTATGCCCTGGCAATACTGTACCACATGAAGGGGCAGATACCAGGGAGGCTTGTAGTCATAGGTGAGCTATAGAGGGTCCAGTGGGCTTTTAATTCTAGCACTAACCAGTTCCAAATTTTCACATTTCATGGAATGGTAAACTGAAATTAGGAAGGGAAAAAAAGGGAAGGAAGAAGGGAGGGAGGGAGGGAGGGAGGGAGG
>LZPO01108211.1:15660-36695 GCA_001675575.1 Neotoma lepida | reverse complement strand
CACCACCTCCTACTGCTAGTTCCCCATGTGACCTTGGAGTCACAGAGAACCAAATGGATTAAGGGCGTGTGCTAACTTGCATGGCTATTGTTTTTCTACTAGTGGCTGGCAGCCCCGTTTTTCCTCTGACCCTCAGATAAATTTTATTAGGGAAGACAAATAAAATATCACCACAGGTCATTTCTTGCACACACAATGTGGTGTCCATGGAGGCCTTCTTCTTCTGCCCACTGTGTTCCTGGTTAATGCCTGTGGGCCTGGGTTCTGCAGCTCTCCTAAGGAAGAAACATTGCTGCAATTCTTAGGGGCTCATTCTGTCCTTGGAGCACCTGTTGGCAAGTTTCTACACACAGCAGCAGCTTCCTGAACAGTCCTGTAGCACACAGATGACCTTCCCGTGCAAATATGTCCCACCATCTGTGGTGACAAATGCCATAGCATTTAAAGATCTCTTACTTGCTTATAGGATCTTAGCTGGTCTTCAGCATGATGGCGGTTTTATCTTCCAGCTTCTTGGCAAGTCTGGTTTTCTCTTAGCTGTTGGGGCAGAGTTGGGTGAAGCAGAGCAGGCCTTCTCACATAGGAACCCTCCTAAGCTGTTGGTGACTTTGTTGAGTCTGCTTTGGGATGTGTGGCTAACCCTAACGCACTACAACAGAATGTTCTCCGGTTGTAACACCTAGGCCTCCCAAACTGGAATGACCCCCCAGGAGGCCTCAGCTGAATCTGAGTGGCCCAATTTCAGGCTCATGTAGTTTGTGGAAACATGAAGAGTAACCCACAGAGTAATGCATTTCCATTTTCATCCTTTCCAAAGAACCATGGGTTTGGATGGGCTCATTAGAGTTTAAGCGATGCTTTGAAGGGAGTTCCAGGTCAGTCTGGGATACATGAAACCCTGTCTCAAAGAAATAGAAGGAAAGGGCTGGGGAGATGCTCAGTGGTTAAGAGCACTTGTTCTTGCAGAGGGCCTGGGTTCAGTTCTCAGCACCCACATGGTGGCTCACAACCATCTGTAACTCTAGTTCCAGAGGGTCTCATGCCCTCTTCTGACCTCCCCAGGTACCAGGCACACTTGTGGTACACAGACATAACTGCAGGCAAAACACTCATACATAAAATAAATAATCTTAAAAATAATCTTTTTTAAAAAAGCCTTGCTCTATTAAGTTTTTGTTGTTTTAATTTGCTGGGATCAGGTGCTGAGGAAGTTGAAGTGCCCTAAACACTGATGATTCTTAAGTTTGGTCAAAATGGACACAGAACACCTTGTAACAAATGGATGTAAAAGCCATATAGAAGGGACAGTCCAATGCATGTGCATCCCACAGAACCAGTTGTGGACACCCCCTTTCTGAGGATGTTTCAGGGAATGTAACAGGAGTGTTTCTGAAGCGAGTGTTTCTGATTGGCGAGTTGTGTGTGCTTCCCCTGGCCTTCCCGCAGATGCCTCCTGGTCCAAGACCTAATAAATATTTAATGTAAGGAGGCATCTGCGGAGCTTGCTGCGTTGCTATGGAGAGGTGACTGTGGTCTCAGCTCTGTGACAGAGACAGGCTTTCAGTGACAGGGGTGAGAGGGAAAGGTCATTTAGGCTCAGCTTGAGGTGACTTCCTGGTTCTGGTGAGGCTTGATGGGTTTCCGTAGGGCCTCCACAGGGACCATTTTGACAGTTCATGGTTAAGTACTGTTTAATTTTACCCAGCTTTGATTTCAGCGCTAACTGTAAAATCACAGCCTTAGACATTGAAATAATGAAGATGCAAGTTAAGGATTATGTCTAGTATTTTTTGTGAAACTCCCTGGTAGGTGAAAGAATGAGCTGTTACTCTGTACAGAATGACACAGAACCTTACGAAATCCTTGCCTGACAAAATTGCTTTCATCTGAAGAAGCATGAATGTTCTTCCTGAATCTGACCATCCCCCCATCAATTTTTAAATCTGGTTACAACATTTGTCATATGTAGTTTAAACTTTGAATTATCTTACACGTGTCTCACTTGAAAGATCAGCCAATAAATGAATGTGACTTTCGTGATGATTTAAAGTCTTGATCTTTCTATTTCATGAATATTTCAGGGATGTATTATAAATGCACATTTTAATTAGAAAATGTTGGAGAAAGGGCCTTGTTATGTTGTCCAGACTTACCTCAAACCTCTGGGCTCAAGCCATCTATCTTAGTCAGGCTTCTATTGCTCTGATTTAACACTGACAGATGCAACGTGGGAAAGAAAGGGTTTATTTCGGGTTACAACTCCTCAGGTCACACTCCATCACTGAGGGAAGTCAGGGTAGGAACTGAAACCGAGGCCATCGAGGGGTGCTGCTTATTGGCTTGTTCCTCATGGCTTGCTCAGCCTGCTTTCTTATAGAACTCAAGTCCACCAACCCAGGGGTGGTACCACCCACAGTGGGCTTGCCTTCCACATGAATCATTAATCAGGAAAATGACCTACAGACTTAACCTCTTTGCTTCTTTTTGTCTGCTTTGGTGCTAATTCAGTGTAGTGTGTATTTGAATCTTAGCATATAACCAACATGCGTTATGTTGAAAATGGAACTGTCTAACCCTTAGAGGTTTTTCAGTGATCTCTTCCTCCTTAGATNCCTGAGTAGATCTGTGTGATTGTGTTAGTTAGTTTTATATTGCTGTGATAAAACACCATGGCAAAGTATGGTGGTTTGAGTGAGAATGGTCCCATAAGCACATTTGTTGGAACACCTGATGTCCGGTTGGTGGAAATGTTTGGGACTGATTAGGAGGTGTGGCCTTGTTAGAAGAGGTGTGTCACCAGTGGCACTTTAAAGTTTCAAAAGCCCAAACCATTCTCAGTCGCCTTCTCTGCCTCGTAACTGTGATAGATGCGAGCTGTCAGCCACTGCTGCAGTGCCATGCCTGCCTGCCTGTGGCCATGCTTCCTGCCATCCATGGTCATAGACTCTAACCCTCTAAAACTGTAAACTCTTTCTTGGTAAGTTTCTTTGGTCATGGTGTCTTAGCACAGCAATAGAAAAGTAACTAAGACACTAAGGAAACCTAATTTAAGAAAAGCCTTTAATTGGACTTACAATTCTAGGAGGTTAGAGTCAGGAGGCAGAGAGCACACTGGGAATGACACGAGTCTTTTGGAACCCAAAGCCTGCCACAGGTGACACGCCTCCATCAACAAAGCCCCAGCAGGTGTAGCAGTAGTTGAGTCTCTGGGGGCTGGAGGGTTGACTTTGCACTTGCGTGGATGCTTGTTGCCTGAGGGTCAGTTCCTTGCTCCGTGGGTCTTTCCGTGAGCCTTTCACAGCATGGCTTTTTCATGGCCGTGATCGGTAGAAAGAGAACCCAAGAGTGTGCTTTTGGTGACACAGATCAGGGCTCTTTCCATTTGTCACTCCCTTTTACCTGAGGTCTTTTTATCTGACCCTGGATTTATAAAATAAGTATCCAAACCAAACACTTCACTTATTGATAGTAAATCATAAAGAAAAAAGGNAAACAGTTCTTTGGTGTACGTACTTTATCATTAAAGATGAAAATGAATTTGCATACTAATGAGATGGCTATGTTTGTCTAACGCATCCAACCCCGTAGTATACTGACTTTGTAACTGTGTGCCGAGGAATGCTGGAAAGACACTGTTAATTAGTCTTCCTTTTCAGAAATTAAACCATTATTTTCCTAGAAGAGTAGAAGACTGTGTATGTAGCACAGATACTGCTGTTCATAATATTTGTGTCAAAGCTGAGCCTGGTTGTTCCTGTTTGTGGGCATTGTGTGGGGTGACAGGTGCCCAGTGTACACGTTGTGTGTTCAGAACCAAGGCTGCAGGGAAGGCATGAGATGTAACATGGATGAGTCTTGCCAGAAACTTCCTCAGGCTCATTACATGCTTGATCTGGAATTCATGTTTGGTCCTTGTGTGTCGAACACGTCCAGGAATGGAGACGTGTGAGGAGAATTCTGAGTGCTTGTTTTCCAAGAAAACAAGATAAGAGTCTTGTGACCTCAGTTTCTTAAAAAACACAGAGTTGATCTTGGATTATACTTTTGTGCCTCTCCCAGGTGTAGCAGATAGGAGTGAGTTTACTTCAGATTAATCATGACAACTAGCTATTGTTACTTGTTCATATGCCTCTATGGACAAGCATGGGTTTGCTGTGTGTGGCTTGACCACCTCGTGTGAGGCATGTCCTTGTGATTGTACACTTTAGTCACGTGACTCTTCTTGAGTCCAAATCGTCTGATGCTCTGAATAAAATGGGCTGTTTCATGAGACTTTGATCTGCCTCATTTATCATCAGCTCCATTTCCCAGATCCCATCACCAGCTAGAGTGGTAAACAGCTGTGCATTCAGAATCTTTACCAAGTTGTTGGTTCATACATGTAGTTTGCAGGACCCTATGTGGGATTGTGGCCTACAACTGAAGAAGCTCTGACAGTTCACCTTAGTACTCTATGGGAGGAGCCCATCAGGTATACCCATCAATGGTCCTTGGGGACCGTTGTTTATCTGGATGTAATGTTAGGGGAGAAGGGACTTAAGTGACCAGGAGCTCTGTCTGCAGGATGAAATTGGTGCTGATGTGTCTTGAGTGATGTGTGGGCATTAACATGTCATGGAATTAACCNCCAGGTAGCTTAGTGTGGTAGGGGCAATACATACTGTATTTGACTGTGGTCCCAGGTAGAAAGCTATATACATATCCACAGGGGTTTGGATTGCTGATGTGAGTGTCCAGAGGTCACCAGGAGCTGGGGGAGCAGAGCCAGGTTTGTGGGGATGCTGTGTCTGAAGGAAATGAACTAAGTTTTGCAAACATCGAGGGTGTGTGGCTAATCCAGGTTTGCAGTGCTGTGGATTGATGGACACACACACACACACACACACACACACACACACACACACACCCTCCTGAAAATGTCTCTCCTGGTCTATCCTTGATGTCAGGAGAATAGAATAGGATGGGATAGGGTAGAAAGGGGGCGGGGGGAGAGGATGGAACAGAATATGGTTCATTTAAGGTGGAATCTTAAGTGACCCTGCCGGTGGGTTTTGTGGTGTTGACCCCCTTCAAGAACATTTTTTCCCTGTTTTGGAGTGGTGCTGGCATCAGGGCTGGCAGGAATATATAATTTCCTAGAATTCAGCGCAGCTAAGTCTTTTACTTACATTGCATTGTCTAGAATTTACAACCGTATGTAATCGATTCATACATAAATAGATTCCGTGTAGGCGTTCGCTTGTGTGCCCCTGAGCCAATGCCGACTCTGAGACACGTTTCCTGTGTGCTGGAACACCTTAGCCATTGTTACCTGGAATGGATCACGGCTCTGTAGCCGGTTAATCTCCTTCAGGTCATTAAAGGCTTTGAGACTAATAAGCAAGCCCTCTAAATACTACTTTATGCCTGAAAAACCAAGTGAATGTTCCCGGAAAATCTGAGATGTTTTCTTTCCTTAAAGAAGTAGAGCCCATGTTCCCAGTGGGTCAGCCTCTGGTGAGACGTGATGAATCAGGAGGTGTCTTATTCCAGGGACAGTTGTAATTAGAATTTTGTTCCATTTTGATTAAAGGATTCTAAGTAAGGAGTGCTTTCCCATCTGGGTGAGGCTCAGGTACCTTAAGAGGTTCTGCTCTTAACTTTCAGGGTGACTTGGGCTCTGGTGAGGGCTCACATTTTTACCACCAAACAAAGAGAAAGCATTTACAGAGGACACAAGTCCTGTGTCTTGTGTGCCACAGCCCAGCCAGAGCTAAGACATCTCTAGGGCTTGGCATAAAACAAAGGTGTGCTTTGCTGTGTTGAGACCATTCATGGCCTGTTTTTCTGTTTCTTTTTTCCCTCAGGTAAGAAATTGGAATTGCTTAGTGGTAATTCTGGGTCTGCTCATTTATCTGGTTCACTTTTGCTGCCTAGGAAGAAGAGCAAGGCCGGCGATTCTGCCTGGGTGACCGGAATCAGGCCTCTCCTGAACACCAGGCTTCTCATTAGTAAATTACCTGCCAGGATGGTAGAGAGGACTGAAAAGGCCACCATGTTTAAAAATTTTTCTTTTGTGATCAAAATGCTTCTGTGAGATCTATCTTAACAAAATTTTGAAAGTACCATATGGTATTGTTAGCAATTTGTATTTGAGTACATTTTTGGTGTGTGTGTTGTGTGTGTGCTCCTGCACACGTACAGGTGCATTTTTGTGTGTACACCTACTAATACATGTTTGAACCTATGTGTGGAGATCAGAAGATAGCCTTGAGTGTTCCTCAGGCATCATCCACCTTGATTTTTTTGTTTTTTGTTGAGATGTGGTCTCACTTTGTAGCTCTGGTTGGCCTGGAACTCCCTATATCATTGGTTCTTAACCTGTGGTTTGCAACCCCTTTGGGAGTTGAGTGACCCTTTCACAGGGGTTGAATATCCTGTATATCAGATATTTACATTGTGGTTCATAACAGTAGAAAATTATAGTTATGAAGTAGCAATGAAATAATTTTATGGTTGGGGGTCACCACAACATGAGGAACTGTATTAAAGGGTCACAACATTAGGAAGGTTGAGAACCGCTGTCCTACGTAGACCAAGCTGACCTTGAACTCACAGAGATCTGCCTTTACCTCCTGAGTGCTGGAATCACTCCCAGCTATGAACAACCTGATTTAAAACAACAACAACAACATTTTATGTTATGGGTGTTTTGCCTGCATGTATGTCTGTGTACCACATGCATGCCTAGTGCCTGAGGAGGCCAGAAGAGAGCCTCCGATCCTCTGGAGGTGGGTGGAGTTACAGAAGGTTGTAGGCCACCATGTGGGTGCCAAGAATTGAACCCCATTCCTTTGGAAGAACAGTCAGAGCTCTTCGGAACCATCTCTCCAGCCCCACCTTGATTTTTAAGACAGTCTCTCACTTGGTAGGGAGCTTTCTAAATAGGCTAAAATGGCTGTCCAGTGAACCCCACGGATCTGCCTCTCTCTATCCCCCAGCTCTGGGATTACAGACACAGACCACCACCCTGGCTTTCTTTTTACTTGTATCCTCAGGTCCCGAGTGCATTGGCTGTCCTAGGACACTGCCCCCTGTCACTGTTATTTTATTAGAGTCAGGCTGAGATATCCAGGGAAAAGTTGACCTCTGCCCTTTAATTTTCGTCTGCTTTACAGTGGGTGATTATTAACTCTGTTCATCTCCATCATACACCAGACAGTTTTTAGATAACAGGCAGTTTATAATTTCCAAAGTTCTCCAAGTGTGCTAATGTGTAACTCAGAAACAAGAAATCCTTTTATGAAAGTACTGTCTTAGACTGCAGGTAGGTGCAGGTTGCTTTTCAGTTGACTGAAAATGTTCTGAAAGTTAGATTGTGGTGGCAGCTGCACAGCCCTGAAGATACCAGAAGTTGTACTCCTTTTATTTATTTATTTTGAGATGGAAGTCTGAGGTATCCCCAGAATCACGGCAATCCCCCTGCCTCATCTTCAGGAGTGCTGGGATTACAGGAGTGAGCTACCATACCTGGCAAACTGTGCTCTTTATAAAGGGCTGATATCATGGCGTTAGACTTGTGCCTGGGTGAGGCTGTTACTAAGAAATCAAACGTTATCCTGAATGTTACTGTAACAATCCCCTTGTCTTGTCTCAGGCTCTTCATCCTAGACATGGTTGGCATTTGGTATATACAGGTCACTGAGTGTTGAAGATTATTGTAGTCTATTTTCTGATGCACTGACAGCATTACTGAGAGTACGTAATTGAGGGGAAGGCTGGGATGTCTAAGAAGGTGCCAGCCTGTGATGAGGGCCTTTGTGCTACATCATCATCCCATGGAGGAAGGGCAAGAGAGGACCAGATAGGATCTAACAAATGCCCTGCTGTAGCCACCTGCTTGTGATAATGACTGTCCATTCTGTACCACCTGCTTGTGATAATGGCTGTCCATTTACTGTACTAACTCCCCCATATCTGATATCTTCTTTGCAGGCCCCCCTTCCAAGCACTGCTGCATTGGAGATTGTTTCTAACACATGAGCTTTTGGAGACATTGTCAGACCACAGCAAGTAACTAGTTAGAACAATCCCAGTGCATAAATAGATGGAGAGAGAAGCAGAGGTTGCAGGGGCACGCTATCACTCCAGAGGGTGTGATGGCCTGTGGGCATGGTGATGGTAGTGGTGGCTTGGCAGGGGTAAGGCACATTAGAGAATCCAGGGAGGCTCCAGGGGGAGGGGCTACCAGTGAGTCTGCATGCAAGCCAGATGGAAGTCTTGTAGTTGAAAGTTGGGCACAATAGTATTTTATGACCCAGATTCCGATTACCTTGGCCATTTGCATCGGGAAGCTGTTTCATATGGGTTTAAGGTTGGAAGATGAGTATATTTGTGGAATATGTGTATAGGGGGATGATGTGGAGATCAAAAAGTTCTTTAATTTTCAGAGTGACTCTCTGTTTCTATTGCTGTAAAGAGACACCATGATCATGGCAACTCTTATAAGGAAAACATTTAATTGGAGCGGCTCCTGTTATTTGCTTGTTTTTTGCTCTTTTTTGGGGGGCCCACCACCCAACTCCCAAATAAATTCACACACGGAGGCTTATTATTACATATGAATGAATGCCTGGCCTTACCTTGGCTTAGTTTCTTGCCAACTTTTCTTAACTTTAAATTATCCCGTCTATCTTTTGCCTCTGGGCTTTTCCCATTCTGTTACTTCTGTAAATCTTACTCTTACTCCCTGGCTTGCAGTGTAGCTGGGCAGCTGGCCCCTGGAGACTTCCTCCTTCTCTGGCTTCCAGATCTGTCTTCCCAGTTTTCTCCTTCTATATTCTCTCTGCCTGCCAGCCCTGCCTAACCTTTCTCCTGCCTTGCTATTGGCCATTCAGTTCTTTATTAGACCATCAGGTGTTTTACACAGGCACAGTAACACAGCTTCACAGAGTTAATCAAATGCAACATGAACAAAAGTAACACACCTTAAAATAATATTCTACTACAGGCTCCCTTACAGTTTCAGAGGTTCAGTCCATTAATATCATGACAGGGAGCATGGTGGCATGCAGGCAGACATGGCGCTGGCTCCTGATCAGAAGGCAACAGGAAGTGAACTGTCTCGCTGGGTGTGGCTTGAGCATATATGAACTCTTAGAGCCCACCTCCACAGTGACATACTTCCTCCAACAAAAAACATACCTACAAACATACCATACCAACAAAGCCACATCTCCTAATAGTGCCATTTCCTTTGGTGTCCATTTTTTTTTTTTTCAAACCATCACACTGACTTGCAAAAAGGCGATAGCCAAGGAATGAGGCGAGGCCTCAATCTGGGCATCCATGGAGGGTCTGCCTTCTAGCTTTGGGAGTATGGTGTTCAGTTACCATTTTGGGCTTGGATTCAATTTTTTCACTTGTAGTTCAGCTGTTCTTGGTCTCTAGCTTCTTATGGAGTGGAGGATAACCTTAAACTCCTCATCCTCCTGCCTCTACTTCCTGAGTGCTGGCTGTTAATATTTTTGGTAGATTTCTCTGCACAGTACGTAATTGTTTCCCTGGCTGCACAGAGCCCTGCACTGGTGTCTCCTGTATCCAGTGCCTTTGCAGATTTTAGCTACAAAGCGCAAACAAAGAGCAAACACCTGCAGAAGTGGATGACTAAATCTTCTGAAGCCACATTTTGTCCTTAGAGGGCATTCAAATCCTCTTCCTGTTTCATTTTATGCGATACAGTTTCGGACAGAAGATTCTATTACTTAGCAGTTTATTGTCACAGTCAGATACCTTTTACTTGTAGCCTTCTACTTGGAAAAAATACTTAAATCCTTAAGGACCAAACCATCCCTTCCCTCAAGGGACAAAGGTGCCTCACACACCCTTATAAGCCGTGAGTCCTACTCTGAGTGCTTCCTACAAATTCCTTTTATCTTTATGGAAAATAGTTCAGATTCAGAGCTGAGGAATTCAGACAGTAGGCTAGAGAGACATGCAATTAAAAGCCAGCTGTATTTCCTGGACTCACTTCTGGCTGCAGTCAGCCTTTTTAATGTTTTTCCGTGCACATCCAGGCAGGAAGTGCATGCAACCATCTCAGAAGTCCACGGGGAAAGTGGGCATGGTCATTGCTCTGCACTTTGCTAGTTTGAACAACAAATACCTCTTTAGCCCAGGTTGGCCTCAGGCTCACTGTGTAGGTGAGGGTGATCTGGATCTTTGGATCCTCCTGCTCTGCTTTCTGAGTGCTGGGATTATAGCGTGCAGCACCATTCTGGTTTGTATGGTTTCTGTGGTGCTGGGGAATGGACCCAGGGCATTGTGCGAGTTCGCCAAGTACTCAGCCCACTGAGCTCCAGCCCCTGCCCCTCACTTGTATCTTGAACTTGTATCTGGCACATAGAGATCTTTTTTTTTTTTCAATAGTGCAACTGATGTAATTTCCTACAAATTATTACTATTTAATTTACCTCCCTGTTCAGTTACTTTAAGTGTAATTAATAGATTTCTGATAAACTTACAGAGTTGTGAACAGTCACCCCGGTTTGCCCAGTTTGCCCCCTGCGTCTGTTTTCAGCCCTCTACATTCCTCCCCTGAAGCTAACGCTCATCTGCTGCTTTCTCTGTGGGCTGACTTTTCTCTTCCTATCAGTGAGCAGTGGTCTATTTTATAGAGTACGAAAGTGTGTTTAACCAAACTCTTTCCAAGCAAATGTAGTTTTTGCTGATGTTTTATTTTGCTTCCTTCCTACTTCCTTTTAAGAAAATTTGACAAGATTGAAGTCATGCCTTTGGGCCAAACTTGCTGAGTGAGAGGGGAGTTTTAGCTGAGTGGCTGTCGATTTTCCACTCATTAGTGTAGGAAAGGAGAAGAATTTGGGCCCGGGTAATTATCTCCATTTGAGTGGGAACTGCCTGAGGTTGTCCTTGATGAGGTGGAGATGCAAGCCTTTAATGTGTGTTTTATGAGTATGGGTGAAGTGGAACTAAATATTTACACATGATTGGGGCCATGGGGAATTCATTGTTCCGGTTTTTCTTTTATCTCTAACTTGGAGGATTTTAGGAGCTATCTTGTTTTGAGGGGTATGTCTTTTCAAACTGTGTTGAGACCTGTTTTTTGATTGTGAATGTAAACCAGCTGTTTTGTTTAGCTTGAGTTTTGAGGTAGGGTTCAGGTAGTCAGGGTGGCCTTGAACCTGTTCTGTAGCTGATGATGGCCTTGAACTCCAGCTGCTCTTGCCTCAACTTCCTAAATCCTGGGATTATAGGCATGTTCTACTATGGCTACGTGGCTGACCAACTTTTGTACTTTGTGATAAGGTCTTGCTAAGTAGCCCTGGCTGCCTGGGAACTTGTTATGTAGACCAGGTTGGCATTGAACTCACAGATCTACCTCAAAGATCCCTAGTGATGGGATTATAGATGTGCTGCCATGCCCAGCTAGTAACTGTTTGTTTCTTTTTTAAATCAAATTAAAACAGTAGAATAGTAAAATGCCTTGCATGCTGTCATGGTGAGCATGCTTTCAGAAACTTTTGTCAGTGTGTACAGATAGATGTATTATGTGAACATGACGGCAGTTTCAATCAAAGGGTGCGACCGGGTGCTCAGGTTTCCTCTTTTGGACTCTGTGTGGGGCAAGTAGAAAGAAGCGCCTGGCACACAGTAGTTCACTGAGACAAAAATTTCCTGGGGTTGCCTGGGGGTGGTGAATGGTTTGGTATAGAGAAGGGAGAAGGGAAAATGAAACTTCCCCTGTGGCCTCTTTTCTCTGTCAAAATAATGAGTTATTTAGGATGTCTAGGCAGGAGGCTTTGGGTGGGTGTTAGTCAGCTAAAACTACTAAACTGTTCTGTTGGTGTGTGTGTGTTTGGGAGTCTGTATTGAAGCCCAGAGTTGATGCGCTAGGTATCTGAAGCCGAACCTGGAGCTTGCTGATGCTGGTTAGGCTAGCTAGCCAGCTGGACCTGGGCTCCCCGTCTCTGCCTCCCAAGTGTTGGGAGTACAGGTAATTAGCTAGCTTCACACCTGCCCAACTTTGAAGTGGGTTCTGGGGATTGGAACTCTGGTCTTTAGTGAGACAAGCACTTTATTTACTGAGCTGTCTCCCTACAGGTATAGTAGGCCCCCAGGTTTCCTACTGATCAAAACATGGCTAGGAAGGTTGCCCTGTGTTTATGAAGACATGGATAGCGTAGCATGTTGAACCCAATTGTGGGAAAGAAAGAATCAAAGGTTATTTCATCCAGTTTGCAGCCTCAGCCCGCAGTGCGTTGGAAATGCTGTTCTTAGGCCTCTTGCACTTACTGCATCATTTCTGGTGGGTACCCAGCAGTCTACCGCAAGCTTTGCAGATAGTTCTGGGAGCCTCTGGTTTTGGGAACAACCGAAATTGCTGTACCTGTGACAAAAGAGGGGCTTCTCCATGTTCTGTCGTCGTCCATCAGAGTGCCACCTACTTTTGGGCTAGCACTCATCTTTATATTTACTTCTACAGTTTTCTCCATTTCTCTGACCTGGAAAACTAAAGTCACCTGCTGTGGATTTGAAGGACTAGGAAAAAATTCTAGGGATTGGTGGAGGACAGGGTGCAGAGAGGGGACACTGGCAGGCAGGCCCAGGCACAGCCCTTTTGCTACCAGCTCTAGATAAAAACTTTCTGCAGATGTTGAACATCAGGAAGGCTAGTGCCTACACCTCGTGAGGGAGTTTTCCCCAGCTGTTGTGCCTGAGGTAGCCTTTGCTATCAGGCTTGCCACCCAGGGTTATTGTGTGATACTCATGAGTTGATGAACATTAGTGGTGCTGGAGACTGTAAACACTCTCATCTGGGAGGCAAGGCATTTTCCACTTGGAAAGCTTAGCTCTGGGGTCTCTATCCTCCAGCCCTTTACAGATAGCTAGCTCTGTTACAGTCTGGTATCGCTCACTAGTAGGATGAATTCAGAGAAACATGTCAAATGAATTCACGGCTCTGTGAATCGTGCTGTGTACAAACTCAGACAGCTACAGTACCACTTAATATAACCTTAAGAAACTGCTGCTGTTGGCTGATACATGACACATGACTGTGTTTGCATGGTTGCAACACCCTTCATAGGAAGATAAACTCATGCAGATCACAAAGTGCATGCCTGGCCTATGGTACACATGCAGTTTATAGGTGCTGTCATTGTTTCTAAATAGGTATAACAGGCATGTTGTAAAATTAAATGATCAGTGAAATAGCCAGTGCTCTGTGTGTGTGTGTGTGTGTGTGTGTGTATGTATGTATGTATGTGTGTTATATGTGTGTGCACATGTGTGTGGGGTGCACTTGGTTGTGGAGGCCAGATGTTGACATTAGGTGTCTTTCTCTATCACTCTTCTTTTTTTTCAGACAAGGTCTCTCACTGAACATGTAGCTTGCCAGTTTGACTAGGTTGGCTGGCTAGCCAGCCTTCCTGCCCCCCAGGATCTTTCTTTCTCTGCCCCTCACCCCTCACATGCTTCTGTGCCTAGCTTTTTATATGAGTGCTGGGGACCTGAATTCATGTACTCATGCCTGTACATCATGTCCTTTGCCCACTGAGTCATTGCCTCAGCCCAGAAGAGCCATTGATCGCAAACCAGGACCGTCTGCCATGTCATTGATTATATCCGATGTAATTTATAGGGAAATAGTTCTTATTTCCTATGTTTGGATGACTTCCTCAGTCTGAGTTTCTGCCATGACTTCTGATCCTCCATTCTTCATCTTCTTGTGATGACATGACATCATAGAAACTTAAATCTTTTTTACGTGACTACTGTTGTTTGCTATATCCTGACTGCTCTCTTCCTTCATGCCCAACTTCCTAAAAATGTTTCCACTATCCTTTTAATACTTGGTTTGCAATGTTGGCACCATCGATTCCTGAGATGGTTTCTGCAGTGCCCCATTGGAACTGAAGACGTAGCTGAGACCTGAGGTTCAGTAGGAGTGAAATGAAGTGTGTGAGGCAGAGCAAGGGATTGGTAATGCTTTCTGAAGTATTGGATGTATCCAAGTACAAATACAGAACAGAGCAGACTGTTGAGATGGCTCAGTGGGTAAAGATTGCCAAACCTGATACCCTGATTTGTTCTCAGGAACCCACAAGGTGGGAGGAGAGAAGTAACTCCTGAGTGTCCTCTGATCTCCATATGTGAGCCATGGAATGTAGACACACACACACACACACACACACACACACACACACACACGTGTGCATGGACACACATGGATGATGCATGCATGCATGTTCTAAATGTTAGAAAAGAAAGCAGAAGGAACATAGATGTTCTACTTAGGATACAATCCTCAGGTGGCCACAGTGTCCTTGCTGCCATCCATGGAACCCTTTGAGTGTCAGCAGGGGATGTAAAGTTCATGTAGACAGCCCTCGGAGTGGTTCAGGAAGAGGGACCTGTACATTTTATTGGATTTGCTGGAGGAACAGAACTTATAGAATGAATATGTCTGTCTGTTTATCATCTAGAAAGAAAGGGGATTTAGTAGAATGGTTTACAGACTGTGGTCCAGCCAGTCCAGTAATGGCTGCATGGCCCAGCTGGTCTTCAGTATATGCCTGAATCCTGAAGTAGTAGGCTCTAATGCCAGTGAAGGAATGGACTTGCTAGTGAGAGTGAGGGCAAGTAGGCAGAGAGAGAGCATCCTTCTTCCTTGTCCTTTATATAGGATAGGCGCTGCCAGCAGAAGGCGTGGTCCAGATTTAAGGTGGATTTTCCCACCTCAAAAGAGCTGGAACAAAGGTGTCTTCCTTCCTCGAAAGATCTGGATTAAAAGTGGGTCTTCCTACTTCAAATGATTTAATTGAGGAAAAATCCCTCACAGGTGTACCCAGCTGCTTGGACTTTAGTTAATTCCAGATGTAGTCAAGTGGACAACCAAGAACAGCCATCACAGAAAATACAGGGGGCAACCAAACAGCTGAACACGGAGGACTAGTGATTTTGAATTTCATATTTAATCTTAGTGGCACTATATACAGTATGCATGGCTACTCGAGTTTTACAAATACAGGAAGAAAGGGCCAGAGTGACCAGGTGACCTGTCCAAGGTCACAAGCCTAGCAGATGCTGACGCTAAGATCTGAACTCGACACTTAGTCCTGCCGAGTCAATGAATTTTCTCATGTGTTCACGAAAGTGGCTGGTAAATGGCACACAAAGGACATACTCAGAAAGGGCATGAGGGCTCTGCCAACTTGTCTCCAGGCAGTCCTTTGCCTTTCTTTCCTCCCAGTAGCCAATGGCCATCCTCTGTTGTATTTTCACTTTCTTTTGAGGGGGGAGGTGTGCGGTGAGGAGAAAGAGCAGCACTATGTAGCCCAGGCAGGCTTGGAGTTGGCTACATAGACCAGACTGGCCTTGAACTCACAGNGATTGCCCTGGCTCCCTAGAGGTGGGATTAAAGGCATGGACCACCATGCCCTGTAGTGTTTCCCTTTTTTGCTGGTGCTCTTGAAGTGTGTTTTTAATGTCCATGTTATCTTTTTAACTTGTTTGGGGGTTTGTGCTTACTCCAGTCTGGGTCTGTATTTTCTTTAGAGTTTTCTAGTTTAAACTCCATATTTATAGCTTTGATTCTAAGCGTGTGTTTTGAAGGACGGACGCATCCAGCTTTGTCCTTTCGCACGTGGCTAACCCTTTCCCCAGCACCACTCTCTATGAGAAAACAGTTTTCCCTCATTGGATTATTATAGCGCCGTGTCAAATATCAAATGACCACGGGTTTATCTTTGTACTTAGTTCTATTGCACAAACCTGTATGTTTATTTTATGTTCACACTACCTAGTCTTGATTACTATAGTACTGTATTAAGTCTTGAAAATTGAAAGTGTGATGGTTAGTATTGTCACCTTGATAGGATCTAGAATCATCTATGAGACAAGCCTCGGGCACACCTGTGAGGGATTATCTAGATTAGGTTTAACCGAGGAGGCAAGACTCACTTTAACTGGGAGGAGACTGTTCCATAGGCTTGACTATTGGACGGAATTAAAAGGCAAGCTAAACCTGGGCACACCACCAGCCCGGCTGTGGATACAATGTGACTGCTTGTTTCATGTTCTTTCCGTGTGACTTCTCTGTCGCGGTAACTATACCTTTGACCTATGAGCCAAAATAAAGCCTTGTGGTGGTGGTGACTCTTGACTTTAATCCCAGCACTTTGGAGGCAGAGGCAGCTGCATCTCTTGAGTTCAAGGCCAGCCTGGGCTACATAGTGTGTTCCAGGACAGCCAGAGCTACAAAGAGAAACCCTATCTCTGAAAATAAATAAATTAAAACAAAAAACAAAGGCCTTGCTTTGTCAGGTGTTGATGTATGTGTGGGAAAACCAAAACAAAACACAGTTACAGAAGCTTGAATTTTCTAACTTAATATTTTTAAAGCTTGTTTTGGCTGTGTGGGAGTCCCTTGAATTTGCGTATGAATTTTAGGGTCAGCTTTCAGTTGCTACAGAACAATTAGTGGGGGTCTGGTGTGGGGTAGGACTGGCCAACATTTTCAGTACTCTCAGGAGGCTGAGGGAGGAGAACTTAAAATTCAGAGTCAGCCTGGGCTGTATACTAAGAACTTCCCTCAGTCCAAAAAAGCAGCTGATATTTTCATAGGGAGCACATTGATTCTGAAAATGGATTTGCAGTATTGTTGTATTAATTTTAGGTTTTCAGGTCTATAAACACGGGACACTTTCCTTTTTATTAGATTGTCTTTAATTTTTTCCCACATTTATAGTTTTTTGGATTAAATTCTGGTTTTCTTTTGTTATATGCATTTTTTCAATTATTTGGCATATTGCATTTTTACCTCATTTTCCAGTTATTTACTGCTAGTTTAGTAGCTATGTAATAAGGTTTTCGAGTGTTAGTCTTATATCCTGTAAATATGCTGAATTTTTAAAAATAAGTTCTGATAACTTTCTAGTGAATTCTTTAGTTCTATATACAAAATTGTGTTATTTATAAGTAGAGATATTTTTTCTTTGCCCTTTGTTTCATTTTCTTACCTAAGCGTCCTAGCTAGCATCTTCACTGCCATGTTGAACAGGAATGCTGAGAGCTATGTACTCAAGAGGCAGAGGCAAGTGGATCTCTGTGAGTTCAAGGCCAGTCTGGTCTAAATAGCAAGTTCCAGGTCAGCCAGAGCTACACAGTAAGACCACGGCATTCACATATACACCTATGTGTGTGTGAGAGCTGATATTGTCGGTCTGTGACTGACTCTAAGGGGACTGTCGCCTAAGGTGGCTTTCAAATGTCTGTAAAAGATGCTAGTTTGTGGAGTATTTTTCTTATAAAGGGTGATGAATCTTGTCTAATGACTTCAGCATCTCTTACATCAGTTGTGATGAGCATGTGATTTTGGTCCTTTACGCTATTACTGTGATGTTTGTAGTGACAGTTCTGAGTGTTAAAGTTCCCTGCCTTTCTCAGATGAAGTGCAATTCACGACGAAACAGAGTCATTCTTTTCCACTACAGAATCGATTTTCATGGTATAGTGAGGGTCACTTTGAACTCCTCATTCTCTTGCCTCTGTCTTCCAAGTGCTTGGATTGTAGGTGTTTGCAGATACGTCTGGCTATATAATAAGCACTAAAATAATATTCCTAGATGGCTTACTAGTATTTTGTTGTGAATTTTTATGTCTACAATCACCAGACACACTGGTTTCTAGATTATGTGTGTGTGTGTGTGTGTGTGTGTGTGTGTGAGAGAGAGAGAGAGAGAGAGAGAGAGAGAGGTTTTTGGTTCTCGTAGTAGAGTAATACTGGCTTCTCAGACTGAGTTTTGGTTAATGTTGCCTAATCTTTTTTTTTTAAAGCATTCGTGAAGAATTGATATTCATTCATCTTTCACTAGTGAAGCCATCTGGGGCTGAGTTTTTCCTTGTGGGTGGTTTTAAAAATCTTGTTAAAAATGTTTTCAGATTATTCTTCAGTCATTTTAAGGACTTGGTGTTTTTCTGGGTGTTGGTTCATTTCATTTAAGCTCTCTAATTTGTTGGCATACAGTTATACACATTATCACACTATTTCTTTATAATCCTTCTAATTCTCTATGGCTGGTAATAATGACTATGTTTTCCCTCCTTTTTTTCTTCACGATGTTGGGTTTACTTGCCTTAGAAGCCCATTTACTTTTAGGATCTGAGAATTGGCTCAGCAGTTAAGAGTTCTTCCTGCTCTTCCAGGGGACCTGAATTCAGTTCCCATTTGTGGGCAGCTCACAACTACCTAACTNCAGCTCTAGGAGGCCTGATGCACTCTTCTGGCCCCCATTGACATATGCACTTATGTGCACCCCTCATATAATTAAAAATAACCATAAAATAAATTTCATAATTTTATGAAAGCCTTTTTACTTTAGAGTTAGTAGAGATCTTTGCATAAAGATCTAACTCCTCTTTCTGTTTGCTTGTTTCCTTGAGACAGGATCTCACTATGTATGTAGCGCAACCTTGTATTCCTGCTTACTCAGCACCCCCTGTGCTGAGCTGAGGTAACAGGTGTGTTCCACAGGCCTGTCTTCCCACCACCCCTTCCCTGTGCAACTCACTATGTCAGACCAGGCTGGCCTCAAACTCAGAGATCCACCTGCCTTTGCCTCCCAAGTGCTAGGATTGAAGGCGTGCGCCACCACCACTCAGCTCTAACTCATTCCTAAAGATCCTTAGTATTCTATCATTTATTTATCATTATTATCATTTATTACTGTTGCTGCAATGAAGCACCATAATCAAAGCAAGTTGGGGAGGCAGGGGTTTATTGATGCTTCTGCATCACAGTTCATCATCAAAGGAAGCCAGGACAAGAACTCAAGCCGGGCAGAGACCTGGATGCAGGAGCTGATGCAGAGCCCTGGAGGAGTGCTGCTTACTGGTTTGCTGTACATGGCTTGATCAGCCTGCTTTCTTATAGAACCCAGGACCACCAGCCCAGGGATGACTTCACCCACATTGGGCTGGGCCCTCTCCATCAATCACTAATTAAGAAAATGCCCCACAGGCTGCCTGCAGCCCATCTTATGGAAGCATTTTCTTAACTGAGCTTCCCTCCTCTCAGACAACTTTAGCTTGTGTCAAGTTGACATAAAACTAGCCAGCACAGCTGTTACTATAGAGCTTTTAGTTCCTTTGACATAGTTGGGCAGTTTTGCCATACAGAAGTTTTCATTTTTGATGGGAGCAGACTGTCATTTGTTTCTGGCTTCTGGATTGGAATCAGATCTATGCTGGCAACAGCGTTCTTTGTCGCCATAAGTTAGGCTCTTTGAACTCTGGAAGACAGTCCATGTGGTTTCCCTCCGGTGGTGGGTTCTGCTGACTTCTTCGAGAATGGCAAAAGCAGGAAAGGCCATGTTTCAGAGCTGTAGTAGCCATGCAGGGCTTAATCTGTGTCTCTACACTCTGCAGGGAGCTTACTCATGACATCTGCATTTATGCAGGGCTGGTGGTGCACAGATGCAATTCCATCACTGGGGAGGCCGAGGCAGGTTCCTGGGATTTGAGGCTACCCTGATTTACAGGGTGAGTATCAGGACAGCCAGGGTGACATAGCAATACTCTGCCTTATTAATAAACCCAAATCAGCCATGTGGTGGCGGCACACGCCTTTAATCCCAGCTCTCGGGAGGTGGAGACAGATGGATGTCTATGAGTTCTAGGCCAGCCTGCTCTACAGAGTTCCAGGACAGCCAAGGCTAGACAGAGAAACCCTATCTCACAAACCAATAATAACAAAAGCATTAAATTAAAAAACATTAGTAAACTCAAATCAGCCAACCAGCCAATCAGTCTGGTGTCTGTCTTCTCAGCAACAGTGGTCCTTCAGCTCTCCACTAATATGCCACAACTGAGGGCCTTCCTCCATACCTCCTGCTGCTCTGACCTGTTCCTCCTCCTCTCACACTCACAGAGACCCTGGAGACCTGGAGGCTTCTGCTCCAGGCTCTGCTTGTTGAAAGTGTGCATGTCACCTCAGCTTTTCTTCCCTTCAGGAAGCATGGCCCCTTGGTGTCTCCACTGAGGAGGTTAGGTAGACTTATGCCATCTCTAGGTTGGCGGACATTCCCTGTCAAGCCTAGCTTTGGTGCGTGGATTGCCGGTTCTTAGTTCTAATCTGCCCACTGGTAGGATGGGTAGCCTTTGCTTACAAGAGGATAAAATGGTGTATGTGACAGAAATTTTAAAAAGAACAAAGGGAACACTACAGGTGACAGACATCAGGCCTGGCCTGACTAGACAGCTATTCTGTAGAAGGCTATGGTGTCTCAGATTCCCTTGGTAATGTCTTTGGAGGAGATAACAGTGCAGACACACACCATGGGGCACTATGGGAAGGTAGCATTTGGGGTAGATTCTTCTGCTTCCAATTCAAGTGGGCAGACACAGGAGCCTGTGGGGGGACATCTCACACTCAAACTACAACCCTGCCATTATGGATCCTGCAAAAATAGTTGTACTGCCTTCAAAATCCCCCCCCCCGCCCGCTTCCTTGTCCTCCCTTCCTCCCCTCCAGTCTCTCCACCCCTGGCAGCCAGATGGTCAGGACTGGTCTTTCTTAGGTCTCTACAGGTTTGCTTCTTCCAGAATATTGGGATATTACAGTAAGATTGGCTTCTCTTAGTAATGCCGTTTACAGTTCCTCTTTGGTGCTCACTGATAATCCCTTGTCTAGTCATTATTATAGATCTTACCCATTCATCTTCTGGAAGACACCTTGGCTGTGTACAGTTGAGGGTGATCATGACTAAAGCTACTGTGAACAATAATGTATGCGGTTCAGTGAGCATGGGCGTTCTCAGTCCATTTGGTTAGACATCTAGGACCGTGATTATAGGGTGGATTATACAACAGGTGTTATACTCTCCCTCCCTCCCTCCCTCCCTTCCTTCCTTCCTTCCTTCTTTCTCTCTCTCTCTTTCTTTTCTCTCTTCTCTCTTTCTTTCTTTCTTTCTTTTCTTTTCTTTTCTTTCTTTCTTTCTTTCTTTCTTTCTTTCTTTCTTTCTTTCTTTTCTTTCTTT
>LZPO01108210.1:73939-104648 GCA_001675575.1 Neotoma lepida | reverse complement strand
GATTTTTTTGGATGATGCCTGCAGCAGTTTGGGGACCTCTCCCTTTTAGATTTTTTTGGATGATGCCTGCAGCAGTTTGGGGACCTCTCCCACCTTAATCCCTCCAGCCTTGGATTCTGAAAATTTATGCCTCATCCCTTAAGGTAGGAGTGGAAACCAGATACAAACTGTGAGTGTGGAAGAGGGCACGGCTGGCAACCCAGGTCCTTGAATCAAAGCAGCCATGTGTGTGGCAGTGTGTGACTCAAAAGTGTTTTCAGTGTTTAGTTAGAGATTTAAAGAGCGGGGGAAGAAGGGGGAAGAAGGAGGAGGAGAAGGAAGAGGAAGAAGAAGAAAAGAAAGGAAGGAAGGAAGAAAGGAGAGAGAGAGAGAAAGGGTTTCACCCTGCAATCCAGGCTGTCCTGAAACTCACTATGTAACCCTAGGCTGACCTTGAATTCAAGGTAATCCTCCTGCCTCAGCCTTTCAAGTGCTGAGATGACAGGTATGAGCCACCATACCCCACTGGTTGGAAACATTTTTATGAGANCAATATTTGATGACATAGAATAACAGTTCTGTGAAATTCACATTTCAGTGTCCATAGTCTGGATCCCCAGAAGGAATGCCTTCTCATCTCCTTGTTTTCCATGGAAGAATTGAGCAGTTCAACAAATGAGTGCTCAGGGGCAGCATATTTACTATCTGACCTTACAGAGAGCATTTTCTCATGCCAAGTAAGGAAAAGAAAAGAAATGAGAAGGTAATGGGCCAAGGAAGGGAAGAAAGAGGGGCCTGAAAGTGGAGGACTNTCCTGATACTGCTTTTCATTTCTGATTGTGGAAAGATAAAACAGGATAAAATATAAAGAGTGTGGGATTGATACCTTGTGCTGCCAGAGATCAGAAGAAGATGGATGAACTACTAAAGCCACTCTATGTCTCTATGGGATGTGTCATAGTGTGTAAATCCCAAAGACAGTCACTCATGGGCTGGAGCAGATGACAGAACACCAACTTTGCTACAGATTCAGTCTTGGGTGGGGGAGGAGGTGTTTAGAAGGAAGGAGTGGGAATACAGACAGAATCAGATTGTAAACACAGGGGCTTTACTTAAGGTGCTATGCTATATCACCCTGTATTGTTCTGTATTGTTCTGAAGTTGGTGAATATTGTCGTAAGCATTTTCAGTGATTTAATAAAGCAATAAAATGGAAGCAGCATTAAAGAATTGCAACTGAGGACTAGGGAGGTAACTCAGATGGTCAAGTGATTGCCTTGCAAGCATGAGGATGTAAGTCATTCCCCAGCACTCACATTAAGAAAAATGCCTGATACCATGGTACACACGATAATCCCAGCACTAGGGAGGCAGAGACAGGGAATCTCTAGGTCTCCCTGGTCAGTTAACCTGCTTGTGAGCTCCAGTGCACTGAGAGGTCCTGTCTCAAAATACAAGATGGAAAGCACCTGAGGAATGACATTTGAGATTGTCCTCTGGCCTCCACACACACACAAACCAAGACATTTTACAAAGAACTACAGGTTGTTAATTTTTTAGCCTCAGAGATGGTGCTAGAAATCACATGCAACTATACTAGAGAAGAGGAGTAAAAGCGGGGACTATGACATTTGCAATAAGCCTTCGAGGATCAATAAGAGGTAACCAGGTGAAAGGGCATCCTGAGCTGAAGAACGGACAAGGCTCAGGACGGAAGGAAACTGCCCCAGGAAGAAACAGTCTGGCTGTCTGGATGGTCTTTGGGCTTATTGACCTTCCAAATGCATTTGCAAGATTGAATTACAGATACAGGCGCATCTCACAAAATAACCAGCCATGAAGGAACGTGTAACTACTTCCTACTAGACATCAGTAGCTTCTAAGNGATGTGGCAAGAAAAGATGGTTTCTGCCAAGCTAATGCAGATGCTGAAGGTGGCCTGTCCACCTCTTGAATTCCACACTTGCTCACCAATGCTTGGCAGGATGGTAAGCAAAAATGGATCAGTCCAGGGACTCAGGTCAGTTGTCAGTTACACCTTTTCCTGCTGTGATGAACTTGAAGCTAATCTCCAAGTGTAAGGATAGCTGTTTTGACTTCCTACCCATAGTCTCTCTGCATCACAAAATACTGCTCCCTAGAGCCCAGTCCAAACCCACTGAATCAGCACCTCTGATACTAAATTTCCAAGNAACACTGTTCCTATGAGAGAAACCAGTTCAACCATTACCCTTCAAATTTTGTTAGAATTAAATGTGATGTCAGTGTTACAAAAGCTTTCTTCTAAAATGAATAGAATCAGACATAGTGGTGCACACATGTAGTCCCAGCACTGGGAGGCTGAGGCAGGAGGACTTTGAGGTCAACCTAGGCTGTATAACAAGACCCTGTATTGAAAAAGAGAAAAGGTGGGAGACTGGGGATATAGCTCAGTGGGTTAAAGAGCTTGTTAAAGCGTGAGGACCTAAGTTCGAATCCCCAGAAGCTGGTATCCAGCCGGGATCATTCTCCACACAGAGAAAAGACTCTGAAATGAATTGAAGATCTCTTGGGCATTGGCTCAGTCCTCTCCAGTTACCCACNGGGCAGAGCCAGCTACATGCCAAGTCCTGTTCAGCAAACCTTTACTTAATTCAGCTGAGCAGTTCAAATCACCAGGTTTGGAAGTCAGGGGAAGGTTTTGCTGAACTGCCCATGCTACAGCTTCAGTCATAAATGTCACTTGTGGACTTCAAAAACTAAGAATGGGTCCTTAACTGGACACCCACGGACAAAGTTTGAGGAGTCCTAGAAACTTTAAGAGTTAGAGCCCATGGGAGGTCCTTAGGTGCCGGTGACATGTCCTCAAAAGGGGCTGTGGGACTCCATCCTACTCCTCTCTCTTATCTCCATGAAGTGAGCCGTTTTGCCCTACTGCTCCCCGTGTGAAGCGCTGCCATCCCACAGGGCCACAGAGCCNAGGAAGCATGGGCTGGAACCTCCAAATCCATGAACTAGAATAACTTTCTTATTATCATTTGTTGACTGTATCATGCATTGTGTTACAGTGATGGGAAACTGACGGACATACTCAGGAATAGATATTACAGTCAGCATGATTGATACCGTTTGCTCAGCTTTTAGTAATAAACTAACCAGGAAAATGAGAGTTTGGCCTTGAGATGGCCTAAGTGAGTGGTGACTCTTTAAGTCTCAAAAAATATTGTTCCTGCAAGTCCCAAGACCCAATGACTTCTCACCTTGCCTCCCTTTGCTGTCAGCTTTTATTACTTTCCCTTGCAGATGTCCCTGTTTCTAATTAAAGCGGGGGCCTGACCCCCGGAGAGCTGATAACAATTTTGCCTTGAGCCCAGCGTTATTGGCTAACTGGAAAAGGCAGGTTAATGGTGTCCGCATGGAAGGTATATTATTAGAAGTGAGCCTGTGAAGCGAACGCCCCGTGACTCTAATCTCCAGAATGCTGACTCCTGAGGTCAGTAATTGGGCACCACAGAATTCACCGGAGCAGCAGGCCTAAGCCTGTCTTCAGACCTCTTTGAAATGCAGTTCCCGAGGTCAGGGGAATAATTGCTTCATTTGAAGGGGGTGGAGAGAGAGGGGGAGAAGAAACAACCTTCATTATGCGTCCAGTTGATCAATGCACCATGTTCTCAATATCCCACTCTCATTAAAATAACACAGGCTGCTTGAGAAACTCAATCATTTCCACAGTGATTCTTGTCAGCTTGCTCTTCCTGCCAGCTCAGAGATGCCTAATGGCAGATAAGCCCAGAGTCTGGGACCCTTTGCTCAGCCATTAATTCAGCAGCCAGGGTGCCATGGCGCTCATTAACGTTCTTTACGCCNGCTATATTAAACCCTTAATTAACAGGGAGGATATTTTAATGTCAATGCTTTGCAACTTTCCAAAGAAAAATGCCAATGTAATCAACTTGATCTCTTGACCACAACTTCTACAGCTCTAGGGAAGATCACTCGCCCTTCTTCTCAATCCTGCAGGCTAACTCTGGGCTCGGTTCCATTCCAGAATGGAGCTTGCAAGCCTGGCCCACGGGAGAGCGCTTGAGAACAGAACCCATCACCCAGGGATTTCTCNGAAGTTCAGTCATTGTATTGCCATCTCAGACAGCTGAGAAAAGCTCCATTGATCCACGTTTGGTGTTCAAATGAGAGGAGGGGAGGGAAGGAGGAAGGGAGGGAAGGAGGGAGAGAGAGAAAGAGAGAGNGGTCTGTACAGCTCCTTTGGACCAGGCTCAGCCTTATATTAAAAAAATGAAAAAATGCTAATATAGTAACATAAATAAGAAAAGGAGAAATTAATTTTTCTTTGCAAATGAAAAAAAGTTAAGAAAAAATAATGTGTTTCTGTAAAAGTGGTTCCCTTGGTAGAATAAATAATATACTTGCCAGTCAAGAGAAACACAGGGGAAATNTTATTGTTTCTATCATTGCTTTTTACAAAAGACAAGATCCTACAGTTGCACCATCCATGTCAACTTCCTGGCCCCGATACAGGAACACATCCTGTAGGAGATGCTAGCCTGTCCCAAGCTACCCTGGTATCTCCCCATAGAGGGNCTCTTGCAGAAGCAAAGAGCCACCACTGGCCTGGCCACAGNGACCACGGCATGGATTTTCCTTTAATGCATGCACTCTGGGGTCTACCCTTTGGTTGTAGTTTTGATTGCTACCCTTGGGCACAGCCATATCTGATGGGAATGGCAAAAGTCATAAAGCCAGCACAGCTGCTTGACAAAGCCCCAGCAAAGCTGAGCCACATGATGGCCGCCATGCCACCTTTGGTTTTGATCTCTGCCTGTTGCATACATGGGAGACTTTTAGTATTTGTACAATTTTGGGATATTGGATTGATGGAAATTTTCCTATGAATCATTCCTGCCTTCTCCCAGGAGTACTGCTTCTAAGCTCCCCCAGGAAAATCCTGAATATACTACCCCTCCCGCTTTTAGGAGATATCCTTATCTACTTGAAGGTCTTCCTTTCGTCTTGGAGGTTGTGACACACATAAAGAAGCCAAAGGTCTCTTTATGAGACTGTGAGACATTCTTGAAATTTGTCCCTGTACTTACTCAGAAACAAGATATCCAAAACAAAGTAAACTTAAAAAGGTCAACAAGATGGGGTGGGCTAAAGGAGATGGTCACGGTTCAGGTTGTAAGCCTCTTCCCACTGTACACTCAGGCAATTACATGGCATATACAGCAACAAAGTTTGATTAGCTGAAGTTACCTCTGCCCTACACAGTGACTTATACTGTTGGGCAAAGAATGACGTAGTAAGATGAAAAAAGAATGAGATGTCAGGACCTTCTTAGAAAAGTTAGNGCATGCAGAGCCACTGTGATGTCATATGACCAAAGAACAANAGAATGCCAGGATTAGACATATAAACACATTCTATAAAGATATAAAATGTAAACCTTGTATTATGCCAGAATTTGAGTAATAACTGTAGCAGCTTTGGCCTGAGGGTTTTTCTTGGGCGCTCTGACCATTAGGAGTTAATAATANACAGCTTGAGACATGGCAATCTGCTTGGGCTGGCTTGGAGATTTTGTTTTTGACTAGCATCCTTGAAGCCACAAAAGCTACTAGCCTGAGAACAGGCTGTCACATACCTCTAGATTCTTAAAGATTGGGTCATGGGGTTGATGAGTAAAAATGATTATAAAAGATAACTTTATCAATGATGATTAAACTTGAGGGAAAATGATAATAAAAGATAACTCTGTTCAGTCACGGTTTATCAATGATGACTAAAAGATATGCAAAAGGAAGTGAAACACATGTCCAAAACCAAAAATGACATGAGCTATGTTTTGGAACAACATGAACCTATCCCTGCTTACTGAATTCTATATAAATTAAGAAACACATTGGCTGCTAGTCAGTCAGGCTGCAAGATTCTCCCAATCATCCTGCCTGGCTCATCCTTCCCTCCAGGACTCTTTACTTCCTCTCAGGACCTGTCAACTGCTGGGGCTGGCCCTGGGCACCTTTGTTAGCCCTACTTCTGACTCAGTTTGTCATCTTCCCATTATGTCCCCAGACANGCACTGAATTCCTGTCCCTGTTTCATCTGACCCAGAACTACAACCACTCCTTCCAGGCCCCTGTGACCCGCTTCGCTCCTGACCCATCAGCTGGTTAGGGCATAAGATCTCACATGCTTTTAGCAACAATTGGCAGGCTGAAGTATTGAGGAGATAATTTAGACACCACATAAAATACATGGCATTAAATGCAAGAAATGTTTTCAAAGAAATTACCATCCCTCTCTCTGTCCCTTAAGACACCAACATCCCTGATGTTTCTAAGCTAATTTTAGATGACTGTGTAAATTTTCTTCTTGCGTTCATGTTAATTGCAAGGCAGATGGGAGTGCCGACACCACCCTTCCCCCNACTTGCTCCTCAGGCCACAGCAGAAAAGCATTAGGAAGGAGTAGATCAAGGCTTAGAGACTGGAATCTGAGAAATGAGATTCAGATGTGTCTATAAATCTGACAAGGAGACCTTTAAGTTGGTGTGGGCAAAACATGCCTGGAATTTGGTCTGTGACCTCACCTGGCCATTGGCTTCATTAACTCTGATGCTCTGGGGCACATGTGGGTCTGGGGTCAGCTGGCATGTTTTCATCCCCCCTTCAATACACAGCAGTGTTTGCTCGCCTGGGGGCTGCAGAGCTTCCCGCCTCCTGCTCAAGTGTCATGACTCAGACTTGAGCAGAGAGAGGCAGGAAAGGGAGCTGGATGGATCACCAGTTTGATCGCTAGAGACAAATTCCTTGTTGTGACTTCTGTCAGTGGTAGGAGGTGGGTGTGTGGGAAGGTGGGTAAGAAGCCTCCACTCTGGCGTGCTACCTGCACATCTGGTCCTTCCTCTGCCCCCACGTGCTACCTGTACCTCTCTGTCTAGAGATCATGAGGTACCAAGGAGTGACACACAGGGAGGCATCATATAAGAAGCAATGGGATTTTAGAGCAAGGTGACTTACAGATAGCACCAGGGGTTGCCGCTCACCAGCTGAGTCAGCAAGCGCCTTGTCCTCATCTGTAAAATGGTAATAACAATATTTATGTCCCAGTTACCAAGAGGAATGAATACAGTAATATATGAAAGTGCCTGCACAATATGTCTTTTATTAATATGCTAGTTCAGGTCCCCACACTACGGAAATTTTGCACTCTGAAGCAAGTAAAAGAAGGACTTTGGAAAATAGTTCTCAGCAATGGGGACATACGGTGCTGAGAACTGAACCTGGGTCCACTCTGAGAGCAGCNAGTGCCGTTAACCACCATTATTTTATAGACTGTTCTTTCTACTTGTATAATAGATGCCTTTGCTGTACAGCAGTGTGGTATGTCAGGCCAGTGGCAGCCTCAGAGAGCTGTGTCCTGGATCTCTTGGCTGCACTAAATAAAAGTGACTCACACCACCTAGGTTTGCAGCAGGACACTTAGGTATTTGCAGAACAATGTGTTTCTCAGAGTGCATCCTCTTTGGTAAACAAAGCAGGATGCTAATTGTTTTTCCATTTCTGTCCATCTAGGTTTAAGAAAACACATGAGGGATTACAAGCTAGATGTACAACTTGTTAACAATCACCTGTTGATTGCAGGAACAGAGTGCATCCTCTTCTGAAGTCCTGGACCACTGTTTCATAATCTGTTGCATTTTTAGGTAGGGCAGAGTTTTGCAGGATCTACTTTCAAAGCCATAGGTTCAAGGTCCTAATCCCAAGATGTGAAATAGAAATGTTTCAAAAATTCAAAACATTTTCGAGCACTGACACGATTCCACAGCAGAAGTTCTGGAGCATGGAACTTTAACTCATGAACAAAGGCATTAAAGCCATTGAATAAACTTATCGAAGGCTGTGTGTGTCAGGTGTACGTGAAACACAGATGTACTTCATGTGTAGNCTAGGGTTTCTTCTCTAAGATATCTGTTGTGTTGGTACAAAAAAANTTTTTTAAATCCCCTATAATCAGAATCGTGGTTTTTTGCCTCAGGCATTTTGGATAAGGCAAACTCAATCAGTATTTGAAAATAAAAGCAGTCACCATTCTACTGTCTGTCCATCTCCACCTGGATGCTAACGGCCACTGAATATCCACCACCTCTGGGTATTTACAGAACTTTCGTTCCTCTGGATAGCCAGAGAAGTCCACATCTCCCTTCACAGCTACTGTTCCTATGAGCATATCCACCAACACTTTAAGTCCTTATTCAGTGGCTGCCACTGTCTCCAAAGCCACACTCCCTTACTTTTCATTTCCTACAGTGGCACCAAGAGTAGCTGAGGCTCACTGAGTGATGTCCCCATTCAGCCTGTCAGTAGCAGAGCCAGAAATTGGCACTGCAAGTCAGAAGCCGGACAAGAGGCCCTGTCTACATGCTGAACCTGCTTCACACACACACACACACACACACACACACACACACACACACACACACACACACACCTCTGTGCTGCAGCAAGGCACCGCTGCAGCAAGGCACAACTGCAGCAAGGCACAGCTGCCTGACTCACTAGTCAAGCATCCTTCACAGGAATGGCCCTGTAGTGCAGTGACTGCTGTGGGGTTAGAGTGTAGTCCCCTGACCCCCTGCCTCAGTTACAGAGAGTAGGAAAGCTTTTCTGTGCAGCACTGCCCCAGTCAGTCCACAACACACAGGAGTCTTCAAACTCTCCTTTGCCATGCCTCCCACTACAGCGCGTTAATTTCCATTGGAAGGAGAAATGTCAAGGGCCATAAAAGCTTTTGCCAATGACATAATTTGTCCATCTTTAAAAGGCTTTATACATGCACATAAATTAGGGAGTGGAAGTCCCAAATAAAGCGTTTTAGGTCCTTCCTGTGCATTCACTCTAAAGGTGCTATATTCCATCCAAGAATTACCATCACCACCGAAGAGTGGGTCCTGCCCACTGTGTCCCAGGATGAACGTGGTCTCCTCCATGGGATCTCAGATGCCAGGAAGACTGAGCCAAGTTCAGCAAACGCTGCATGTGGGTTAAAGGTCTCTTGATCACAACTGTCCCCTCTTTGCCATGCTTCACAGGCAGGATTTGGACTGTAGTCATGCTTGCAGTTTTAAAGGCTTTTGTAGGGTGGGTCAGGACTTTTCTGGGGTTTCCTTTTCCAATAAACCCTCCGGCTTTGACTCCTCTGTGTCTGAGTNCGCTCAGCTCCAAGCTCATTTNCTTCTATGGGAATGTCAGAAGGAAGAAGAGAGAGGGTTGTGTGTCAGTTTCTTCCTGCCCACAGCTGTCTCTGGTCTAAGATCTCCAGGCTCCACATCTCCAAAGCTGAGAGGTCACCATTCGCATCTGTGAATCTGGACCGTCTTGGCTGATGACAGCATTTCAGATCTCCCACCTGGCAGGAATAGTGAGCTGTCTGAAGGTCCCTGCAGCTTGGCTCCACCATATAAACATCTTTTGGTGATAATAATCCGTGATTAAAGCATCCCATGGGTGAAAAAGTTACATTCTCTTCCTGCCACCATTCAGGGGNAGAACTTTGAAGGTTGTCTGCCTCGATGAATTCTCCTGGTAAATTCTTCAACAAAGTCATTCAGCCCTAAGCAGGTTCTACAATAACTTGTGTTAGGTGTTAAAATAGAAGTCAGTAGGATGTCCTGGCTTATTGTTATGTTAGTCTGGTTCCTATCCCTATAACAAAACATTTGAAATAATCAACTTAAAAGAAGGAACTCTATATTTGGACTCATGATTTCAAAAGAGTCAGCCCACGTTGCTGGATTTGTCGCTTTTGGGTCTGTGGANGGTGGAACATGACAGAGTAGGTCTGTGGAGCATGTAGTAGGGCTAAGTTGCTCACCTCATGACAGTCAGGAAGCACAGAAAAGGGACAGAAAGGCAAGGGTCCCAATATCCCCTTTTGTCATGGGCATACCCCATGAACCAACCTCCTCCCATCAGGTCTCACTTCTTAGCTGTCCCATCAGCTCCCAGTAGCCTTACTGGTCGGGGAGCAAGCCTTTAACACATGAGCTTTGGGAGAACTTCCAACCTAAGCAGTCACAGACATGAAATATCACCTTACTTGGCTGCCAGACTGTGTTTGCTAAGAGCGTGTAGTCTGTCATTGAAATAAAAATCCTCTCAGAAAGAGCAATTGTGGCATTAAACTTTTCTTTCCTCAAACCCTTGAAGCATAAGGCACACTCTCCAGTCACTGCTGCCAACTCAGGGTTGTTCCTAATAGGGGCAATGGGCTGCCTGTGATCAGAGTTTGTCAAGGACACAATGTAGCCCTGAAAACCTCCACGAGATCAGGGTGTGCCCACCATCATCCCCAGTAGCTCTCCTCTCCTGCCTCACTGCCCCTGAAGCACCCTAAAACTAAGACTGTAAGGCATCTCTAACTCCAGACAGATTCTTGAAATGACTGTTGATCCAATCAGGCTGCATTTACCAGGAGGGCTGCACAAAGTACCACACAGTGGTGTAATCCACCAGGTTCCTCCTGTTATGATTACACAGTCACATTATGGTTTTCGTGTGCTACCGAACTTAGCAAAANTTATACTTACAAAACTGGTTTAACAGCTTTCACTAGGAAGAAATAAGATTTTTTTTTCTTTTTTTCACTGACATCTTTTAATTTGTTCCCTCACATGCATTATTTATTTGTATATATAACTTGGTAAAAATTTTCATGTAAAACTATTAGATAAGGATGTATGAAATATTTATGCACACTATTTTCTTAGGCAACCCCTAAACACAATAAACATAAATGGCTTAGATTTAAAACATAATAATCTAGCCCTTGAATATATCATAACTGCATAATGCTGTTGATCAGAAGACATTGAGATTAAATTATTCTTCCTCCCATCCTTCCCTTGGCACTATATAGAAAAAAGAAAAGCAATAACTTTTGATTTAATTATAATCCTGATGTTTGTTCATTTGTAGCTGTTAAGACTATAATATAGTCATAAGGTCCTTAGATGTGAACCATTGAATGTCAGTCAACTAATCCGGTTTGCAGACATTTCCAGGGAAGAGAAAACCTCAGTTGAGGAATTGTTTCCATCAGATAGGCTGGTGGGTGTGTGTATTAGGCATTTCTTAATTGCTAATTGATGTAGGAGGACCCAGCTCATTATGGGCGGTNCCATCTCTAGGGAGGTGGCCCTGGCTGTATAAGCAAGGTACTGAACGTAAGCTGGAAAGCAAACCCTTCCTCCATGGTCTTTGCTTCAGTTCCTGCCTTCAGTTCCTGCCCTGGAACTTAAGATGAGGATGCACAATGAGCTGGGTCCTCCTGCATCAGTAAGCAATTAAGAAATGCTGAATACACACACCCACAAGCCTGCCTNAGGGAAACAATTCCTCAACGTTTCCTCTTCCCTGGTGTGTCAAGTTGATAATTAAAGCTAACTGTGACAAAAGCATTATTAACATTCTACAATGAAAGGAAATGGGTGATGGACTGGGAAGCTGAAACGAAGGACTCTGATACAAGTACTGAAGGCGATACATAGCAGGCTGGGGTGAGAGTCTCTGCATAGTCACACAATTGCACATACAGACATACACACATATGCACATATGCACACTCACACATACATATAATAAACACAGACACACACCTGCTTGGCAAACATGTCCTAAAATTTATCCANGGTGTCCTCATTGCCCCACTTCAAGGTGGGCCTATTTATACAAATTTATCTGATTTCATCTTCTTCAATCCTTTTTCCCTGATTTGTATACATTCACAAAGATAGTTCAACAACCTGGCCTCTTGAAGGGAGAAGAGAACATCTACCTCCAGGTGACCATGAAGCACCCCAGGTCTGTCCCCACACAAACATGTCCTCTCAGTCAGGCCAGCACTGTAAGCAATAATTGTTGAGAGCCTGGGATGCCCCTTGGCCCAGCAAGTACTCTTGAATTCANGCTTCTACTTCTCCCATTTTCTTATGGCTCCATTACCAGGACACAGAATCACAAGAAGCCAGGCTGCCCATGCACAAGGTACTCTCACATCCCAAATGAGCTGTGGCGAGTCAGCAATGGGCTATTACACATATGTTAAGTTTCCTTCCGCCGACATCCTTTCCTGAAGTTAGAAGCACAGTTGCCTGCTCAGCAGGAAAGCAACAGCCAAAAGCCACTGTGTGTACCTGTGCCCTAAGTCCCCCACACTGGAGATGACACTGACAGCACCAGGGACCAGCCACCTGTCCCCAAATGTTTATGCCACTTTTCACCTTATTCCCTGAGTGTGTGCTCAAACTCTGAATGAGGAACTGCACTGCGGTATCTAGAATGCAGGTTCAGAAACAAGGAAACAATACCCNCTATTCAAGTCAGAACATAGATTCAACCCTTCTCCCCACAAGCCAAGATGTAGCCAGCACCACCTCTGCTTGCATGCCACCATGCTCCCTGCCATGATGATAATGAACTTGACCTCTGAAACTGTAAGAGCCCACTCAATTAAATGTTTTCTTTATAAGAGTTCCCGTGGTCATGGTGTCTTCTCATAGCAATAGAAACCCTAACTAAGACAGAAAGTAAACAGTATTTAAAAGCAAGCTACTTTAGCTGGAAGTAGCTCACTGTTAACCACTTGTGTGAGAAAGCTGTCATCCACTCACACTTTGCAATTAACATACAATTAATATATAATTATAATTAAATTCCTGTAATATTAAATTAAAGGCTAGTGTTAAATGTTGCCATTAATCATTTTAATGATGTTTAAAAGGCTCTTCAAAAGCAGGCATGACGTACTAAATACTACTCACTGAGATGGAAATGGTAAAATTTAAGTATCCTAATTATTTCTTTTATTAAAAATTTGTGGGGCTGGAGAGATGGCCCAGCAGTTAAGAGTACTGTTTGCTCTTGCAGAGGACCCAGGTTCAGTTCCCAGAACCCACATGGCAGCTCATAACTGTCTATAATTCCTGTTCCAGGGAACACAATGCCCTTCTACCCTCCACCAGCATCTGACATGCATGTGCACTTACAGCCTCACAGGCATGCGCATATGCATATTAAAGAAAATATATTTAAAATGTGTGTGTGTGTGTGTGTACAGGAATGTGTGTGTGTGCACACTCATGGTGTGGAGGCCAGAGGAGGACATTCTGTACCCTCCTCTTATTCCCTGAGATGATCTCTCATTAAACCTGGAGCTAGGCTGGCAGCAAGCAAGCCCCATTGATTTTCCTGTTTCCACCCCTCCACAGTGTGGGGATTTCAGGGTGCTCTGCCACACTGGACTTTTTATGTGGGTGCTAGTGATCTGAACCCAAGTTCTCAGGCTTGCCCAGCAAGCACTCATACCCAGGGAACCGTCTCCACAGCCCTAATATCTTAGCTATAACCCACAAAACAAACATGTGACATGGACATATACCTATTTCTACTCTTTCTTTAGTATATATAAATCTAATTTAATTTGGGGGGGGTCAGATCTGAGTTGTATTTTCCCTGTTAGAAAATTTTGTGATACAGAATGTTCCCCTCCACTCTAGATGGATCCCACCAAGTAGAAGGGAGCTAACTGCAGAGAAAACCCGGGCTGAAATTTGAGGCTCTGTGGCAGAGTACTGAAAAATTACCTGGTGTATGTGGCGTGTTCCTAGCCACAGGACTTTCCTCTAGTTACCAAACTTCTCTGAGACNATTTCCTAGTCTATAAAATGAAAATAATATGTGTGAAATTTTTAGAATCTCTTCTAATTGCATCAAATGATGAGACACACTAGCTGCATAGGGAATTTAATGGGATTTTTCAACCATTTCCCAGCCTTTTCGAATGTACCTCAGACTCAATGATCAACAGGCCTCCTCTCCCAACCTCCTTGGAAATAAAACCCAGAACTCAGAAGAGTATTCAGCCATAGACTGCCCCATTANCAACCAAGCTGTCACCAAAGCCCGTTGTTTCTTCCTTTGGCATGGTAGCCCTCATCACCTCACCTCCACCCAGTGGAGTCCTTTGTCACCTCCTCCTCTACATGGCCATGGCCACTGGATAGCACTCATCTGCAGGATGTCATCTTCCAGTTTCTCACAACTGCATTTTCTTGAAACTCCGCTGCCATCTTGGTCCTGGCATTTGAGCCCCTCCACAATCTGGTGATTGGAACATGCTGTCACCCCAACTAGTCAACANACATGAAGGCCAAGGACAGAAAGGATTCTTTTTTTAGCACCCACATGTACCATTTCAGTAGCTTAGCTGCAATTCTGCTCATGATCCTTTGTATGTCTTGAGCAAAACTCTGAAACATGGAGTCTGTTGGGGTTAGCTAATGTCTACTGTGTTCCTGTTAGGCAGACTCTCGTAGGTCATCACCCTGTCTCCAGAAGGACCCCCCTCCTCTGCNTCCAGCAGGAGCATTACTAGCACCAGACNCTNGCAACCCTCACTGTGTGAACANCAGCCACACTGCAGCAGTTCCTCTTGCTACCATCTTCTCAGCTCAGNCCTCCTTCTCACTTGCTGCTGTATCTGCANCTCATGCCTTCTCCTCTCTTGTCACTAAATTAACACCTTNACATGCTTCAGACCTTAGTTCCAGTGTCATTTCCTTAAGACTCCTTTCCTGGCCTCTTTGAAGAGAGCAAACACCTTTTACCTACTTTACTCAAAGCCTTGACTGGCACTATGCAGACACCAACCAATCAAAACACAGGATCATCAGAGCAGATACTATGTCAAGATACTGGAGGCTTCCTGAGAGCTGGGAGTTAAAAATACTACCAAATAGGTGGGGAGGAGGGTCCTGAGAGCATTGTCCCCAAGGCTTTAGGAGCCCAGAACATAGGGGATACCCAGAGATAGCAGATACCCAGAGAACATTAGGAAAGATGCCTTGTGTTATATAAATTCCCCTTCCAGACTTGAATAACTTAAAACAGCAGTTTGTCCATTCTCACAAATTTATAACCTGGGCTCACTTCAGCTAAGTGGTGTCTTGGTTCCCTACCAGTGTATTCAGGGGGAGGGTGGCTTCTCCAATAGGATGTCTGTATCAGCTGGGATGGGAACAGCTGGGATCTGGATGAACATCACTCTGTCTAGATAAGTTCTTAATAGCATGACATAGCTGAACTTTCAATACGGAGGGAGCAGAAGCCACCATCCCTCTGAAGACCTCAGGTCTGNAGTCACACGATGTCCTTTCAATGCAGTCTCTTGCTTCAAGCAACCAACTCTCAGGACCAGATTGAGTGTGTAGACCAGAAATTACACACATGGAGAGAAGGGGAGGAGGGTGGCCACTGAGGGCTCTATCCACCACAATTAGTGACACATTTGAAATTTTAACACAACATAATTGGTGTTTGGGGGATGAATACCAGCTGAGTATACCTGCCCTTTAGGCTACTAGTGCAATTTCATATGTGCTTGTGACTTATCTGATGTGTTCACTTTGCTGCCTGCTGTGCCTCAATATCCAGCCTTGTGCCTGCCACACCAAAGCACCAGGTAAGCTGGGTGGAATAAATGCTCACCACCAACAACAACAACCAGCAGTAGCCCAAATTGCAGAAGCCCTGAACTGCTTCAGGGACAGAAGTACATCTACTTCTGCGTAGTGAAAATGTGATAAAAGGTTTTTGAAGAATAAGGAAGTTGGGAGTTGAGATTCTTACTGGCAGAAAAACTAGTATTGCTTGAAGGCACGAGGACGCAGATGTGTGTGCATCAGACACGAGGTGTCTGTGGGAGGCAGAGGAAGCAGAGGCAGCTGAGTTGAAAAAGATGATTCTGTACTATAGGTCTCCCTACCTCCCCTGAGTTATAGATGTTCTTCGTACCACACAGATTCCTACAACTGATAAAGATCCATCAATAACAGAAGCCACCCACCAAGACTCAGGGAGACACCTCCCAGGAAGCCTCTCCGGAGGCAGAAGTGAGTATATTCTTCCAGTTAGGAATGTTTGCAGGAGGTGAAGGGTGGACCAGGGCAGGCAGCCAGCGAGGGGTGAACAGAAGAATATGGAAACAGAAAACTTGAGCTTCCATTTAGATATGCAACTTGAGCTTCCATTTAGATATGCCAAGCTCTGATGACTAGCCCTGAGTAAGGTGACTTCCCTGTGCCAAAGTGTCCCCGACATCTGCTGAGGACACAGCTGGCTTCAGCTCTGGACTCCCCTAATTAAGCCATACTCTNCCTTGTTATTGGATATGACAACCCCAGCCTTCCAACCTCTTTATCACTGTCAGTAATATTCCCTCTTCTTGCTGATTTTGAAAACAGGAGACCTGCCCTTAGTCTGAGTCATTCTCTTACCTGCTACATCCACCCAACACCCGGACTTGGAGTGCTGCCCCAAAGGTCTCCTGCCCCCCACATCCACTGTAAGCCCACAGACCCTCCCAAGTTCAGGGCCATTTNAACACCAGACAAATCAGTCCCTGCCACCTCTGACCCCAGATTCTCCCCCATTTCATTTCTCCTAAAGAGCTCCNCCTTCCTTGTAAGTTCCAGAGGATCAGAATGTCTGCTGCAAGAGTGTGTCTTCCTGAAATCTCAACAATATGGCTGCCTAACAAGACCTGAACAATGAAAACAGCAGTTGAGATGTTAACATGGTTGGGGACCCTCACAAGGCCCCACCCCTAGATGGAGCTGAGAGAGGGAGACTGAGTCTTCCCCAGAGATGAACCCCCCTAAGTGATTGTCGAGTACTAAGAGCTTAGCCCTAAATACTATACATACAAGCAACACCAAGTGAACTCAGTGGGTTGTATTTATATATTTATGTGGATCTANGCAACAATAATAATGAAAGAAACAGGGGCCATGAATTTGAGAGGAAGAAGAGGGGCATATGGGAAGAGTTGGAGGGAGGAAAGGAAGGGGGGAGAATATAAACGTGGTCCTCACTTGAAATTCTCACAAACAAACTTTACTGAAAAGGGATTCCTAACTTTCTGTCATGGCCATACATAGCAGCCTGTGGTGGTTACTCACCCAGGAGTCAGATGTAGATTCAAGGTGAAGCTGCTGAAGGTGTACTCCTAGCCACCCATTGGTCCTGGAGCAGAGAGAAGCAAGACCACTCCCCCAAGGCTGTGTACTCATGTAAGTCCTTAACCAATATTGGTTGTGATTCTGACATTTTTTACCCTTTCCTTCCTTGCACTGCCCTGTGTTGAATGGTGGGGGTGTGAATGACACCACAGGGTCAAGGATGACACCACTCACAGGGTAAAGTTGAGCCAGGGATACATTTAGTTTGTGCTCAGTGGAATACGTTTCTGTGGTTCACTTCAAGGTGAACCCACAGGGGTTGAAAGCAAATAGTTAAATTTAGGAACTTCTGGATGCTCGGGGGGTGGGGCCATGATGATTAAATCATGGCAGTCATGATTGGGCTCTTCCATTGTTTCATAGATTATTGAATTTATACCAACTATGAATGGATGGATTTTATACTGTTTCTAGACATATTGGAGGCAATTTTAATCTCTNGCTGGAAATAATAGAAATATTGAATTCAGTAGCTTTAATAAAGGGAGAAAATATATCATGACCTCATGTGGAAGTCTGGACACAGGGCCTAGGTTAGATTTTTTTCAATGTCTTCGTATTGGCTCTGCTGAGACTAGCTTTCCTCATGGTCACAAGGTGGCTACACAGTCCCAGAAATCACATCCAAAGCTAGTGGACTCAAGGTTTTCTATCATTTCCAGATCGATCTTCCAACTGAAGGACATTATGCTAAGTGAAACACATCAGAGCATCTGTATTCTCAGGCTAGTAATTTACATATGGAGTCTAATAAGGTGTAATAGAGAGTTCACCCAAGTTCTTGTCATAGCCACACACTATCAGGCATGTAAGAAACCACACAGGTGTCTGAAGATATTTCAGTGCNTATAACAACAATATTCTCGATTCTCTGTAATCTTACCCCATCATGCTACCCTAACACAGTCCACAACTTTCCAATGCCTTCTCAGATCTTAATAGAACACANGGGTGTGCTCTTTCCCACATTACACCCACATTCCCCTGTCTAGTTAACACTCCCCTTTTTCTCTAGGGTACCATACTACCCAAACTGGCAGGTACACATGAAGTTCATCTCCCATTTCTACACCTTCTCATAGCACCTATAATTTTATCATACATTCATAATATTGAATAATATCCAATAATCGGAAGACATCCTCCTCTGTTACCCTTGCCTCCTAAGTTGTGTGACTTGGGTCAGTTCCTGTGACTCTTTCCTTCTTTACAGTACAAACACATCACTCTACTAATGGAATTTTCCCAAGGCCGGCCCTGAGAAAGTTCCCTCGCAGAGTCCTGGGGAAGACGCCACATCCAGTGTGGGGTTATCTGAGGGAAAAGAATCTACATACACCATGCTTTTTGTCTATTAACTTTATTCTTCTATCACAAAATTCTATCTATATAGCCTCAGTTCTATCCTGAGGGAAAAGAATCTACATACGCCATGCTATTTGTCCGTTAACTTTATTCCTCTATCACAAAATTCTATCTATACAGCTTCAGTTCCATCCTGAGTCTCAGCTCTTCCCTTTACCTACTTTTTCTGCCCCCTCATAGCCCTATATGAGGGGTAATAACTAAGCCCTTATGCTTTTTATCTCATCTTCATCCCCTCTTCCTTTGTCCTCCATCTCTCCTTCCTAGCTCCTTACTCCTGGCTCTNAGAAAACTCTACNAGAGATCTGCCTTACCATCTACAGAATCTCTGCCTTTCTCTCTTCTCTCTGGCCATGTGGCTCTGTCTACTATCTACAGAAAAGTGTATTGTTCTTCTTCTTCTTGCCACATGACTTTGCTCTGGCCAGGAATCCTGCTCCACCTTTCTCTCCACCTGGATATGCAAAAACCTCCTTTTTTTCTGAGTCAATTGCTCTGGAAAGCCACTAGGCTTGAAGGTAAGGGATGGTCTGCGCTTCATTTGCACAAGAAACAAAGCTATGCATCTACTGCCTGCTTGTCTCCTAGGCCCTGTAGGGGTGTTAGTACCTAGTGGATCAGCATCTAAGAAGCACAGCTGTTTGCCAAAATGATCTGGTAGCATTTGGGCACACAAGAATTTCATAGCAGAAGACAGCTGAAACATTAAAAACTGAATAACACCAAATATTCCATGATGAATGGCTTCCTCTAGAAAAATATCTTGAAATTTCTAGGTATAGCTTTAATATACAGCTGATATATTATATATATATTATATATNTATAATATATTCTTGTGGTCCACAAGACTCTACTATCTGAGACNTACTTTAAAATTACCTTATAGTACTATCATATTTCTTAATTACTTGCCTCTCAATTACACACAGCATGGCTTAAGAGGAGGAGTCCTGATAATATTAAAGGGATAGCCCCAACTATCACTTAAAGCCAGCTGGTGCTACAACCTAAGACTCAAAGTAAAGAGAANCCAGGCATGGATTTAGATCTTAAAGGCAGTTCTTTCCATCTGCATATAAAAATGTACNATAACAGTGTCTCCTGATAAATTACTATCAACACTTGTTTTAAGCTGGGTGTGGTGGCTCACTCCTGTGATTGGAGAGGCTGAGGCAGGAGGATTGCCGTGTTTNAGGCCAGCTTAGGCTACACAATACATCCAGGCAAGCCTGAAGTAGAGTTGTGAAAAAATATTCACTTTAGAAACCTTTTAAAACATTTCACAAATAATATGCTCTTACTACTGTGTAGTGGGTGACTGGCTACAGTAGCATCTTTGAGAATGAAGATAACAATGCAGATGTTTTGTATAGACTCAGCACAAGCAAGGCAAGCTGCTGTGCTGTTTTAACCTGGCTTCTGGCCCAGACTCAAGGCCAAAGCACACATACACCAGTTTTTATGCTGCTGAAATGTGCTTTCATACTTGACTTTATAGCCATGTGCCTGCAAAGCTGTCTTCTGTTTGTAGATCACAATCAATCATATTTCTCCCTTCTGAGCTTTCAGTCAAGAAATCTGTTTGGTCGTAGCTTGTGGACCACACTGGCAATTCTCTCTCCTCTCCTAGACACCCGCCTGCACCTTCTGATAGAGAAAGCCACTCCACCCACACTGAAATGTTCAATCATGCCCATCAATACTCATCTGCATGCTTTCATTCTTTCTCTGAGACAGTTCTGTAGCCCTTGTCTGAAATGGAGTGTTTCAGATTTACAGCTTTTTCAGACTTGAGAACACTGGCATATCCACAATGAGGTGTGTGTGTGTGAATGTATGATTATCTNTGTCTTTATGTATGTTAGGGATGTGATCCAAGTCTAAGCATAGAATGNGTGTGTTTCATACCCACCTTACACANGCAGCTTGCATGTGATTTAGTATGATATTTTAGCATACTTCAATGTTTACTGTTAGAGGACATCAAGTTTCCACTTGTAATATCATGTGAATGCTCCAAAAGATTCAGAGTTTGGAATCTTTGAGTTAGGGACTTTAACCTCTAGTTACTAAAAGATATGAAGTTAAGTTGACTCCACCGATTTTGCAGTCTAGTGTAGAAGCCAGAATTAAATCACCATAACTAAAGCTATGTGGCCACACCACTTTCTCAGGAGACTAAAGGTGTGCCTGCACACCGTTCAGGGCTTAACATCAGGGCAGTTTCCATCACTTCAGTCATGCTCTGCACCACACGCTCCTGATGGATGTTCCCCGGCTGTGCTGGGTCCTACCTAAGAGCAGGTCTAGCTCCCAAGGGTCTACCTCTAAGAAGCCCAGCCAGGCAGGGAGTCAGTATGCAAAATAGATAGAAGAGGAGCTGTACAGACTTGTGAANACATAAAGAAGCAGAAGGGAAGAAAGAGTGGCCGCCCTCCATGGTATCCCGAGAAAGCCTGGGGAGGAGACTGGAGGAGAACACTAGCTGGTTCAGAATCTTGCTGAGCAATAAAGAGAACTGAAGTTTTATTTTTAAAACAACATGAAAACATAGATTAGTTTTAAGTAAAGGATTTTATTGCCAAAAATATATGAATTCCATGAATCTACATGTCTAAGATGGCTAAGAGAAATTACTGNGAAATTGTCCTTGTTATCATTAAGGCCAAGAGTGGAAGCATGCAGGTGTGTAGGATGCTTCTAGGGTCCTTGCCAGAACCTGGTGCAGGGTGGTCCAGGCTGTGAGGGCAGAAAGAATNGGGGTACACAAGACAAAATGAACTGAGATATATAGCCAGGAGGGTTTGCTGATGAATGGGGGTCAGGGGCATGTAGGGCCCCAGATTTCTGTNAAAATAAGCAGATAAGGACAGTAACTGATTCATCCTGAAGAGGAATAAACCAGAACAAACCAGATCCAGAGAATGGCCAAGCATGGTGCTCAGGCTAAGATCCCTTCACCATCGCTGATCTTAACTCTTCNGAGTTCAATGCCCTTAGGAGAACCTCAGGATCCTTGCTGACCTAACTGGATTATGGACTTGAATAAGCAGTAGCATCAAATTAACTGCCTACAGGGAGCTGGGATCCTGAAAACCCTAGGGCTTCAGGGCCCTGGAGTCCAACAGGCCTGACTCTTGGTGGCCAGGTAATTTGCCTACATAAAAAGGAAAAGCTAAACAAGAATCACGCCCACGTGGTTAGGTAGCACACCATCCTATAACATAAGAATAGAAGTCTAGTGAGTGTTCATAATTCTGTGTCCATGTCTGGCTTTTTATGTGGGTACTGGGGATTTGAACTCAAGTCCTCATGCTTGCAAAATCCCAGCATTGGAGAGCAGAGGCCGGGAGCTCTCTGNTCAGCCAACCTAGAAGAAATGGCAAGCTGCCAGCTCACTGAGGGACTGAGGCAGACATTTGACATACTGCTCTAACTTCCACGTGTGCATGCACGGACTTACACACTCGTTGCAAACAACCCCCCACACACACACACACAGGCAAAGTCAGAGGTAATCAGCGCCAGCAAGGCATACACAAACAATTATTTTATTAATAGCATGCATGTGTGATAGAAGTTAAAAGGGCGGCAGGGTGGACAACAGTTTNGGGGTTTGTTTTGTTTTATTTTAACAANACAAAATGAAAATAGATCAGATAAACCNTATGTAGANCTGACGCTGGAAACATGAAACTTACAGGACTCAGAGGTGCAGATGCCTCGGGTGGACGTGGACTGGAGCACGCGGCTAAGTCGCCGACTCTCATCCCAGTGAGATCACTTTTAAAACTTACATGNAAATGCAAGGGAACTGAAGTATCTAAGCAATTCTGAAAATGAATCACGAAGTGGGAAGGGCCAGCCNGACAGATTTCAAGCCTTCACCACACCACGCCTCTGTGGGCTTCGTGGCGAAACAGACACAATTCAGTGGAATAGAAGNGAGAAACTGTGAACAGACACAGACTGGTGCAACTTTTGGCAGCATCGCGAAAGCTACCCAAGAGAAAGAGAGNCTTATCAACTATGGTGCTCGTGTAACCGGACATGCACAGATGAAACAAAACTGACCTCCATGTAAGTGTTGATCTAATATAAAGCTTACTTCAAAGTGCATAACAGAATCAAATATGAAATTGTAACATTAAAAGCTTTGGGGAAATCTTAAATACCAAAAGTCTAATGTATGGAAGGAAATTTTAATAATTAAACTTATCAAAAATTTTAAACTTCCATTGTCTGAAAAACCCTGATAACAGATGAAAAGACAAGCTAAGGGTTGGGAGAATGTATTTACAAAAATAAATCTGACTGGGGGGTTCACATACAGAAGATACAAAGATTCCAACCAGGCATGATTCCTTAATCCAAATAGGTTACATCCCATATGACAGCATTATTTAACATTATTTAAATGATAAAATTATTAAAATAGTGAGTGCCAGATTATAAAGGGAAGGGAGACTAGGGAGGACCAGAATGAAGAACTCCATGATGAACACACTGCACATGTTGTCTCTATCAATGTCAGGGCCCTGGGTTTGACACTAGAAGATTTGATAACTGGGAAAAGCTGAGCCAAGCACACTGTGGTATTTCTAACAACTTCATGGAATCCCTAGGTATCTCAAAGCACAGTTCAATTTTTTACTTAATTTAAAATTNCATGTATATGTTAGTTGAGCAACGAGAATGTGTAGGACACACCACAGAACTGGAGAGATCTGATAAGCAACACTCAGAGGAAGAAAGAGAGGAGGAGAGGAAGGGACTCTGGCTTTTAAAAATGTATATAATATTGGGGCTGTTCAGAAGGCAAATGTAACCAACAAGGAGATACATGTATATCCAAGTGACTAGACATCTGTGGCGCTCACCCCACCCTCCTCAGAAGGGACACATGGCTAGCCTTCATCCCCCATGCTCTCCTACCTCATGTCTTTGCTGATCATGAACACATAAACAGCAAAGAGGGGGTGTTCTGTTTATCCTTGGGTTCTCTGAATTCCAGCAAGCCCCAGCATCTCCATGGAGGCCACTGCCACTTCAGTCCCCTCCGTGGAGATTAGGGAAGACTTTTTTTTTTTTTTTTAAGAGTAGCTAGCTTAGCTAATGGGCCACTGTTTGCATATGAGGTATATCTTTTTAAACCAATGAAAATGAAACTCAAAAAACAAATTGGTCTATCGTCAGCACCTCCCAATTCCCTGCCAGTGCACGGTACAGTATCTGAGCCTTGGGGATCCCACTACATCAGATGGGCGTCATGTGTTTCCAGAAACTTCTTAACCTGCCCTTCTCCCCTTCTGAGCCGTGCCCAGCTCCTNGTCCTGTAGGCCGTTTCGTTCTGTGCAATGGAAGGGAAGGGGCACAATTCCCAGGGTTAAGAGCTGGCAGTGAGACACACAGAAGCCCAGCTACCACCACCNGGGAAGGCCATTCAGAGCTCTATGTGGGTCTCCTTTGTACCAGTGGGTGAGGCTTCCCACCCTCGGTTCCGGTGACTTGGAATGCCCAGGGCCTAAACTTAATTAACTTCTCCAAGCCAGGACTTTTCCAGTACTGCCTGCATCCTGCTTCGTGGGGCGGCAGGACTCAAGGGCTCCCTGCACAAACAGAAGGCCAGGGACCTCAGCGGCAGCATCAGCAAGTACAACGGGGCCAGTAGCATCCTCATTAAACTCTGATTAGCAAGTGGACTTGATCCAGGCCGGCGCAGAGCTGAATGAGATTTCTTTCTTTCTTCTCTTTTTTTTGCCGACAGTTGATCAGATGTAGGCAATTAAGAACCCCCACACCTCCAGCCCTTGTGTTTTTTTTGAAGCAGGGAGCTCATACCAGCCAAGCCATAAAGACACCATTGTCCTAAGAACAATATTCCCCACTAATCTCACTTCTGGCAATTTACTTTTTCTTCCCAAGCAGATTTAGAAACTTAAAAAAAAAAAATTCTTTGAAAGAGTCCGGGGGAGGAATACTCCATAGTATCTAATCCTACGCAAAGTGGGAGTTTTCGTGTTCCCTCAGCTTTTCTTTGAATGGGCACTGGATAAATAAACTTCTACTGCCTGGCCACATTGAGGCGGAGACCGTGAGGATCCAATTATGCATATGGGGGCGTGTGCTTTCTGGTTTACAAATCAAACACAAAGAGGGCAGTGCCAGAGGGCCTTATAATCAGGCTTCTCCGCAAACTCACAGACCCGCCAGGTGAGAACCGCTTTTGTTAAGTGTTTAAAAGCAATTACTGCCCTTCTTTAATTTTCTAGTGGTAATTAGGGCTCCCCTATCCAGCCCAACCTGGTCTACTTCAGACTGTGCTGGTGTGGGGGTGAGGTGATGGGGTGTCCTGGAAGCAGCCAGCCTGGAGGTTGAAGGGGGATCGGGGGAGCAGTGAGGGAGGAGCAGGGTTTCTAAGAACCCAGAACATTTCAGCCTAAGGGCCAAAAAGTTTGACAGGCATACATTGAGAAGTTGTTTTTGTCTTTGAAGAGAGGAGGGTGGGGAGGAGAGGAAAACAAAGGTGAAGACATCAGGGATGGGAGAAAGCGGGGGTGGGGGGTGGGGGCTCAGGGCAGCATCAGACACTTGCGCCTTGGAAAACAACAGCAAAGGTTGTTTTAAAATGAAGGGAAAGCAGAGCATGGCTTGCTCTGCAACTCTTCCGTTTGCCAATCAGCAACTGCATCCCTGTTAATGAGCCTGCACCTCCAAGGCCCTGGGCCTCCATGGATTTGGCTCCTGAAGAGAGTGAGGGGTTTCTCTGAAAAGACAAACTCAAAAAAAGGAAGGAAGAGACTCTAAAGGCCCTGGAAAGCAGTTAATCAGAAAGCTACACTTTCTATCATGCCCCAGAGGGACCTGGGAAAGAGCTGCCATCAGCTCCAGCCTACTGGGCCCTGAGGTGGAGCTCCGGTCAGCAAGCTGTGTCAGTGACATAGATGTTGTGGTCTGTCTCCAGACAGACCCAAATGGACATCCTGTGCATCCCTTGTTTGGACAAAGGACAAAGGATTTTTCAATTGTTGAGTTAATCAGAATTAAGATGCTGTGTGTGCCTGGGGAAGAGAGTGGGGGTCACTGTAGAGACGTGGCCAAGGTAGACAAGCAAAGAGAGCTACCTTACTAGAGTCTAGGGTCTCCAAAGAGTAGGAAGGACATCTCAGGACCTTTAGAATCAGAAGGCACAGTTTTCATCTCCTTGACTACACAGTACATCTTTTTTCATCAGCTGATGGTCAAGAACCATGCTTCTTATGCTATTGGGTTTGGAGTCTTGCAGCCTAGGTTCAGATCCTGGCCCAGATCCTTACTGGCTGCTAAAATTCCTGATATCCATGCCATTGAGCTCCTTCTGACTATTAAATCAAATGATGTATCTAAGTCCCTTAACAATATGCTTGTCATACCCAAATGACCCTTATGGGAAAATCAGCCTCCAAGACTGTATCCACATCCATGTCTGATACCTGAGAGACTATAAAAAGGAAATACACTGTTTCCAAAGAAAATAGCAAAGTAGTTGATTGACAAGAGAAATAGCTGGATCTATTTAAATATATAGGAGTGTAAATGAAAGCACTGCATCAAATCACAAATGTGGTGTATGTCAAAATAGGGCATCCATCCAGTTCCCACTGCACACCAGCTTTCTGTAGAAGCTGTAAATATGTAGAAGCTGTAGACGTGTACAAGCATCATGTCTAAAGAACTCGGCATTGGTAGATGACAGCAACATAGCTGCCCTAGGAAACAGAATGTGGTAAGAAGCGAAGGAGCTGAACAAAGAGGTGCAAGACACACCAGGGAAGGAGAGATTAGTTCCACATAGAAGGATTAGGAGAGGCTTTAGGTGGGAGCTGGCACCAAACCAAGGCTTGAAGCTAGGTAGAAAGAACCTTGCTAGGGGAGGGGGCCACGTGAATGTGGAAAACACAAGGTATGCCTGAGCAGTGGCAAGTAGTCCTGCCTGTGCAAGGCACAGAAGGTCCATGCAAGCTGGGTACTTGTCAGTTGCAAACTGCACCTATGAGCATATGAGTGGATCAGAGACAGGAAGAGTCCAAAAGCCAAGGACCAGAAATCTCTGAGCAGAGAATGGAAGACAGACTGAGACAGAGTTGGGAAGACACCTGGGGGCATGTGGAACTATCAAGAGAACTGTCATTGTGGGACATTGAGTAGGATGGACAGACAGACAGAGAGGAAAGTTGATGACACTGGGGAGCTGAGCACAGGACATTCAATAGCCCAGGACTGTCACAGTCTTAATATACAGAGGGAGGAAGTGGAAATGATCTATTTCATAGCAAGTGTTTGAAGCCGCATTTGAGCAGGCACTTCTTTTATGCTACTGTTGTTAATGGGGCTTTGAGTTGAGAACAGCGACAAAATCTGGAATCCTGGAGGACTGAGAGATTTGCGGTCAGGGCAAGAAAGCAGAAATGCATGCAGATATCATATACAAAGGGAATTTGACTCAGGAAATCAATCCAAAAAATGATGGGAGGATTGAGAAGCAAACCAGGAGGTGCTGAGGTAATACAGAATTAGAAGAGCAGGAAGGGCCTAAGGCCAGGAAGGCAGAAAGTAGAGGAGGGGTCACCAGAGCCCAAAGCTTGAGCTGTCAATCAAGAATTTCTGTCAAGTCTTAAGCATCAACTGAGACCTTTATTAGAAATATAAATTCCCAGCCTCAGCCTAGGGCTCCAGAATTGGAGTCTCTGTTGGTGGAAGTCTGGTTTTCTGCTCTTCATTTCAAAAATGAAGCCCAGAGACACAAGGGGCTTCCCAAGACTTCAATGATAGTCTATTGGAGAAATGGGATAGGGTCCAGGAATGCAGGCCCCCAGCCCAGCTTACCTTCTGATAAAACATGCCAGAAAAGGAAAGTACAGTGGGTGGGAAAATGGATTATTGCCTGACCGAGAACTGTTTTTCCTCAAAGTTATCTGTTCATTAAAAATGAACAACCTATCAGCATTCTTCAGATCTCTTTCTGTGTATAGCAGTCCTCCCTCCCCTGCCTTACAAACTCCCCTTACTTCAAACCAAACAGTACCAAGTCCTATAGGATGTTTCCCTTTATATACCCCTGTAGTAAGTTTTAATTTATAAACTGGGAACTGTAGGAGAATTGTTTTGTCCGGGTCCTGCCAGGCCCCATGGTCCCACAGCTGCTTATAAAATAATTACTCAGAGGCTTATATTAATTATAACTGCTTGGCCATTAGCTCAGGCATATTACTGACTAGGTCTTACACTTAAACTCAGCCCATTTCTATTAATCTGTATGTCACCATATGTTCTGTGGCTTTACCTGCATCCCATTACATGTTGCTCCTTGGGCAGCTGGCTGGCATCTCCTGACTCAGCCTTCCTCTTCCCAGAATTCTCCTTGTCTGCTTATCCTGCCTATACTTCCTGCCTGGCTACTGGCCAATCAGCATTTTATTTATCAACCAATCAGAGCAACACAGATTCACAGTGTACAGAAAGACATCCCCATCAGGGCATAGTAAGTAATTATCGACAAGGTCAGGTACAGTGCACATACCTATCAATAAGCAAACAAACAAACAAAAGCAAACATGACTGGAGGGAAAAATGCCAATGTAAGGATGCCTCACAATATTCTGCTATATGCATAGATTGGTGCCTAGCCCAATTAGAGAGGCTTCATCCAGTAACTAGTGGAAATAGATGCAGACCCACAGCCAAACATTACGCGCAGCTGGAGGAATCCTACAGAAGAGGGGGAGAAAAGATTATAGCATTTAGAAAACCCAGAAAATCAACTAACCTGGGCTCATAGGGGCTCACAGAGACTGAACTGACAACCAGGGAGCCTGAATGGGACTGACCTAGGCCCTTTGCATATATGTGACAATTGTGTGGCTTGGTCCTCTTGTGGGACTCCTAATAGTGGGAGCTAGCGCTATCTCTGACTCTTTTACTGGCTTGTGGCACCCTGCTCCTCATACTGGGTTGCCTTGCCCAGCCTTAATACATGGGGAGGTGCATAGTCTTATTGCATCTTGATATGCCATGTTTTGTTGATATCCACGGGAGACCTGCCCTTTCCTAGACAGAAATGGAGAANGAATGGATTTGGGGGTGGGAACAGAGCAGGGTGGCAGGAGAGAATGGGAGGAGAGGAGGGAGGGGAAACTGCAGCCAAGATGTAAAATTATTTAATTAATTAAAAAACAGAAATTTGCAACAAGGTCAGGTGTAGTGCACACACCTATCAACAAGCAAGCAAACAAACAGAAGATAAATTAGCAACAAAATTAATAACGAGATAGAAGAATTAGGAAAATATACTGCAGGAAAGGTTATTCAAACTGTGTTACTTATTTTTGGAATTTGCCATATAATACTTTGGGGCTCTGATTGACCATGGTGGGTGACAGAAGCCACCAAAAGCCAAACTGAGGGTGTATTTATATAGATAACTGAAGGTAGGAGGGTCTAGAAGTATCTGAAGAGACATCTGGTAAACACGTGACTGACATTATCCCAGAATGGCCTGGACTGCTGGTTTTCTCATGAAGAAAGTTGTGGCCAGACAAACCCAGGCCCAGTGCAAGCCTCTGCACCCTAGAGACCCAAAGCCATAGAGCCATGCCCTGTTTTATACTTTCCAGGGATGCCAGCTGTGCTCAGGGCAGGATTTTCTGTGGCTATTCTTGAGGAGGAGGAGGAGTAGAAGAAGAAGAAGACCTGTGAATGGTTCTTTTACTAGCATTTCTCCAGCAAGGAAGTGTGAGCAGAGAGATCCTCAGAGTTAATGACCCACCAGCACCTCCTCATTCCTGTTTGCCCAGCTCACTCAAACACATAAATGCCACTACAAACAACCACTAAATCTACAGAGGCTTGTTCTAGCTGTCAAACACAGCCATAAAAATAATATGCCCTCCAGCGCAAGAGGGGGAGGCAAGATGGTGGAGCACTCACTGATTTTCAACAATCCCTCCTTAGAGACATAGTCTTCAGATAAATATTTAACTTGCTCTGTCTTCAGTCTTAGATTATTTACAAATCGGACTTTAAAGGCATTTAAAATGATCCTTCTCTGAGCTATTTGCACACCTAAAGTAGCCAGGGGTTAGGAACGAGCCTTCCCTGAGACCTGGCGGATGGCCTGCTTTACCATACATGGCCTGCATGCAGACCATGTACAGCATGGGGAAGACAGACTCTCTGTGGCTGGAGCTCCTGTGTCTATCAGGTTTGTGGCCTTTTTGCCACTGTGAAGGACTGGGTGGTTGTGGCACTTGCCATGAAGAGCCCTTGAAAAGAAGTACATTTCAATCTATTTTCTCTTGTAANTGAACACCTGAGATTGGGTATTTTACAAAGAGGTTCATCTTGGTGCATGATTTTGGAGGTCAGAGGGCATGGCATGAGTGCTGTTCTGGTGGAAGCTCCACCTCAACTCCTCTCCCTCATCTATCTCTCTCCCCCAAACCAGCCCCCTCAAAGCCTGCCAAAGAGCATCCCCTCCCTGGGGCTGCTCAAGACCATGCCTCCAGGGTACTTAAGGCGTGGTAGTCATATTTGCCGTGTGACCCTTCCTCTATGACCCTTCTATGACTCTTCCCCTGTGACTCTTCCCCTGCCTTCCCAAGGGTCACCTAGGATTGCTTTGCTCATTAAACCTGGATTTATTAATTAGGTTTGATTAGCTTATTACATCAGCGGGAACCTGCGCAACCAGGAATTTAAAACTTATCAAGCACCAGCTCCCTTCACTTCTGGTGAAGAATACATTGAAGACCACAGATTGCTCTGTGTGTGGTGGGAAACTGGGGAAAAAAAGGAAAGCACTTGGAGAGCAGAGAGAAAAGAGGGCAAACACCCCCACAGTTAACTCATTCCTAAGAGAAAATGCTTTCATGCAGGTGGAGCCATTGTGGTCAAACGACTCCAGAAGTTCCCACCACCTCCCAGCCCAACACACTGGGGACCAGGTCTGCAAATGAGCTTTACTGTAGATAAACCATATTTCAAAACACAGCAAAGAGAGGGAGAGAGTTTCAATACCATAGTTCTTCAGAACACTAGGCTTAAGAGACACAGCAAAGGCAATGTCTAACCCTGGACCCCATAACTGATAGGACAGAAAGCACTGTGAAGACCACTGGACCACTCATGGTAATTCTCCAAAAATATTTGAAAATCTCAAGATGTTAATGGGTGGTTCAAGTTTAAAAAAGAGAGAGAGAGAGAAAGGAAGAAAGGGAGAAAGGGAGGGAGGGAAGAAGGAAGAAAGGAAGGA
>LZPO01108210.1:50231-61774 GCA_001675575.1 Neotoma lepida | reverse complement strand
CTCCTCACCCCTGCTCCCCCAGCCTCCCATCTCTCCTCACCCCTGCTCTCCCAGCCTCCCATCTCGCCTCACCCCTGCCCTCCCAGCCTCCTATCTGTCCTCACCCCTGCTCCCCCAGCCTCCCATCTCTCCTCACTCCTGCTCCCCTAGCCTCCCCAGGATCTGGTGACCACCATTCTGCTCACAACTTCTATAAGTCAATTTCCTTCTTAAGACTTTTCTTTTTGACTCAAATGTAAACCTGATCATAAATGAAGATGTGAAACCTCATTTTTCAGACTTGAAGTAAATTTCCTAATTGTTAAGATTTGAGCCTGGGCTCTGGCTATCTCAACACAGCTTATATTTAATTTTCAACTTANTTTGTCACAACAGATCCAAGCAGCACATATAACATTCACCAATTTTTCTGTTTTTGAGTTCTTTCAATGGCTTCACTGTTCTCCAGGGTCAATAAAACCAGTGGTGTGATGTTCTTCCCTTTGGAGTAGGATTCTGTATTGAAAATAAAAATCTAATACAGGTAGTAGGTGATGATTATGAAATTTAAGAAATGGGCTCACCCTCCTAATTAGACAAATGTTATCCTTCTAAACTGAAGTCTTCGGACTGTCATCTAACTTTGTCTTTTTTTTTAAAGGGGAAGGGTCANTAGTGGGTATTGAACCTAGAGCTTCATGTATACTAGGCATGCACTGTGCCACCAAGCTACAGCCCCAGGCCTTAGTTTTGTTCTCTTAAAAGTAATATATTGATCAAAGTAAAGAACATTAAGCAATTTAGAAAATTTCAAGAAAAATTCTCAAATCTTGTGAACCATAAATAAGCAACATTATGTGTCTAAAGATATTACTGTCAGAGACTCTCAACTAGTACACAGACAGGAAAAAGAATAAAAGCGGATGGGTAGATGGATAAATAGAAAACAAGTGAGAGAGATGATAGATAGACAGATAGATAGATAGATAGATAGATAGATAGATAGATAGATGATATAGGTAGATGAGCAATAGATAAAAATAAATGATTTGGATAGATATATGATTTTTAAAAATTATTTCTGTGTATGGGTATTTTGCTGTGTGTGAGCCTGGTGTCCATGGAGGCCAGAAGAGGGCTTCAGATTTCCCAGACTAGAGTTACANACAATTGTGAGTCTCCACATGGGGACTGGGAACTGAACCCAGATCCTCTGGATGATCAGCCAGAGGCCAGGGATGTGACCCAGTGGTAACACAGTTTTCTACTGTGCATGGAGCCCTGGGTCTAAATCCTAGACCATAAGGGAAGAAAAACATTAGAATGCTAAAGGCCAGAGTTCAATCCTATCACTGAAACAATAAACAAGGAAAACAAACAGGAAACACTTTAATCTAAAAATATATTATGGATTGTGTCATTTGATGAAAAGAATGGAAGTTTAGATAATGTAATTGTCCATTTAACAAGAGGGATGGATGGCATCATGGCCTCAGGTGCCTCAGACTTCAAAACACCAGAGATGTCATTTGTGGGAGGGAAAGCATGCAGAGAACCCTGAGGCTGACAGAAAACAGGATGAAGATTCCCATGAAGGGGAGAGTAGCTACATGATGAAGTGACCTGGTGAAAGTTTTTAATTATCACCAGTTCTGTATCCCCAAAGAGACAGATTTCTCAGGTTTTTTCATAGAAATGAGATCACTGGGGAGGAAGCAGAAGAGTCTAGTCCTGTGGGTCTGTGAACTGCGTTAGGCCATTTTCTATGTCTAGAATAAAGTATCTAAAGCTGTACAGATGTTGTTTATCTGTCGCTTTTGGAGACCAAGAGTCCAAGATCAAGTGGCCCCATCACTGTGGCCTCTGTTGAGGATCCCATGGAAGAAGGGAACAAATAGAGGGAAGATCTCGTGAAGACAGAGGGACTGAGGGACCAAGCTCCTTTTCATTCTTTCTATAGTGATTCACTCTGAGAGAATTAACCAGGGTACCTAGAGCTACACCCTCCCAAGTGTGGGGCCTCTGGTGACCTAATCACCTTGTGCTAGGTCTCAATTTTGAAAGGTCCCACCACTCCATCACTGACACACTCAGATCAAGTTTCCAACATACAAACCTTGCAGGACACACTCAGACCATCTCTAAGCCATAGCCCAGGCCATGCAGACTTTGTTGTAATAATTCCACCCTGTAACTGAGAGTACAAAATCAGCCTTAGACAATAAAGAAATAACTAAATACATCTGTGCTTCAGCCAAACCTTGTTTACAAGCCAGAGGTAAATATTTGGGCAAGAATTAACACCAATCCTTCTCAAAATCAACAGAAAATAGAAGAGGAAGGCTAGAGAGTACTCCTACAGGGACCTGCGTTGGATTCCAATCACCCACATGGGGGCTCACAACTGTCTGTTAACTCCATTTTCAAGGGATCTGATGCCCTCTGTCCTCCAAGGTTAGCTCCATACACATGGTACTTACAAACTCACACAGGCACACATACACACAGAATAAGTAAATAAATAAATAAATCTGCAAAAGACATCCAGTAAGACTCTACCATACAGACTACATACAATCCTTCAACTCAGCAATAAAAAGACAATTTTTTAACGGCAAAGGAATTACCTTTTTTTTTTTCCTTCAAAGAAACTGTAAAAATGAGTAACAGGCACACAAAAGGATCCTTAAAATCACCCACAGCTTGAGAAACGAAAATCACATCCACTGTGATGGTTAGAACATTGAGAGTAGGGCGGAAGGGGTGACAGAATTGCCAAAGACGTGGAAAACCTGGAATCCTATACCCTGTCAGAATGTAAAATGGAGCCACTGCTGAAATAAAAGTTTGCGGTTCCTTCAAAACGTTAAAAACACGATAAAATGGTCAGACACTGGATAGACAGAGACCCCAAAGAGTTCTGTTGCTGTGACTATTCACCAGCAACTTGAGGGTGAAAGCATTTATTGCACTTTACACTTTATAGTCCATCATCAAGGGAAGCCAAGGCAGGAACCCAGAAACTGAAACAGAGACTGTGGGAGGAGCTACTTACTGGCTTGCTCCCTCTGGCTTGCTCACCCCCCTTTCTAATGCAGCCCAGGCCCACCTGCCTAGGAATCGTACAGCTCCACTGTGGGCTGGGCCCTCCTCCCTCAATTATTACTCAAGAAAATGCCTCACAGACATGCCCACAAGCCAATCTGATGGAGGCAATTCCTCAAAGGATGATCCCTCCTCCCAGGTGTTTCTAGGTTTGTGTCATGTTGACAAAAACCAGCACAAACAAGAACCACGGTTATCTACTTCTGGATATCCCACTAGCAACTTTGGGGACTTAGATTATCTCTCAGATAGGCTCTTTCCAAAGCCACTCCCTGGTCCTCTGTGCTCCAACCTCACCCCACCAGGAGAGCAGTTTGAGCATTTTCTAAAGCGCACATTTGAGGTTTACAGAGGTAAGAACTCAGGCCCTGGCTGAGTTTCCCTGGGTCCAATCCCACACACCACCACTCTCAAGTCCTATGGCTTTGAAAATGCTGTTTTTTATGTGGGTTGAGTTCAGATCTCTAACAAGGTAACTAAGTTAGAATGAAGTCACCAGTATGGATGGACCTTGACCCAAAATAGCTAGTGTCTTTGCAAGAGGAGAGGCTTAAGACACAGGCATGGGGTGACCATGAGAACACACGTGGAGAAGGTGGTCATCTGAAAGTCAAGGGGGCAGGTCAGGTCTTAGAAGAACCTGGTCCAGATGACACCCAGATCTTGGATTTCCTGGTTAGAGAACTGAAACAAAATAAACCTCCATTGTTTTAGTCACACAGACCTGATGTGCNTGGTTACAAGGGCTTCAATAGATGAGTAATCCTATTGCCTAAAGCTTAGTCATTTGCATTGAAAAGAGAAAGTTAAATCCCAGGATTGCTGAGGGAATCCCTAACACACTGCCCGGCATGTGGACAGCTATAGTGGGGGTGATGTTCCCGTCCTAAGTTTTTCACTGGCTCCCCACTACCCAAAGAAGAAAATCCAATCNTAGCATGGCTATGTCATTTAGACCACGGCTCTCAGCTCCTACTTGCAGATACTCCAACCATTCTTAACAGCTAGCTTCCTANGGCACCGTGTTGTTGTTCAAAGCTTAGGTGGTCTTTTAATTAAAAAACCCAGAGCCAGATATCAAAGTGAAAGCTGAAAGATCAGAGAAGCAAAACAGCCAGTCACTAGTTCTTACCTTATGAAATCCTTAGCCTAAAAAGAGTGAGTTCTTGATTCCTCACACCTTATATACCTTTCTCTGCCCTGCCATATTACTTCCTGGGATTAAAGGTGTCTTTAAGGTCTTTAAGGTCTTTGCTTCCCAAGCAAAGACATGAGATCTCAAGTGCTGGGATTAAAGGTGTGTGCCATCACTGCCTGGCTCTATTTCTCTGCAGTACTGAATCAGTCTCATGTAGCCCAGTGTGGCCTTGAATTCACAGAGATCCAGATGATCTCTGTCTCCCAAGTGATAGGATTAAAGGTGTGTGCCACCACTGCCTGACCTCTAGGTCTGATCTAGTGGCTGGCTCTGTCCTCCAATCCGAAGGCAAGTTTCTTAGGGTACACAATAGATCACCACACCATGCTGTCTGACTGTCCAGTCCTTTCTACCCTCCTGTTCAGACCAACTGTTCAGTCCAGGTTGTCTCAGATCTCCCACTGCCTACTTCTGCCACCTGCTGAAACAGGGGCCCACAACACCCCCTCTTTAATTGGATTGGATTACATTTCCCTATGTAACAAGTGCTCCTGTCCTAGCAGACTTTCCCAGTGGGTTCTGGATTCCCTGAGAACTAGTACCTGATTCATTAAGTCCCCAGTATAGATCCTGGCCTAGCCCATGAACTATCTGTGAATGAATGAATGAGTCTCTTCCTATCTCCCACTGTGCTTCAATTGGGGGTGGAGAGCTTTAAAGATGTTTCCCACAGTACACTCCGGGAGCCTGACAAAGCATGTCAATGCACACCCAGGCCCCAGAACCAGAATCACACAAGTCTACATCCAGCAGATAACTCTTCATGTCAAATGACATGAAGGTAAAAACTGTGTTGTATTCAACAAAAGAAACCCTGATATGCAGGTAGTACATTTACAAAGCCTTACAAAGGCAACACTTTTTAGAAAAAGAAGATGAGATGTCTTCAGCAAAACTAAGGAATTCATTACTTATAAACNTTCTCCTGGCATTTTTGGCTACCGGGCATCTCTCTCAAATAAAATGCCAAGAATGTGTCTGAGAACAGCAAGCTGCTCTCCTTTGGAGGATCTTCTCTGTGCTCATGTCCCCTCAAGCTGCTCCTCTATGCCTCGCAGTTCTGCTTCCTCTGCCGCAGAACAGCACCCATTTTCCCACACAAAGGCTGGCCAAGCTCTCCTGCTTGTAGAGGGCATCACATTCCCCCCAAACACTGGCATGACGGTTCTCTGTAAACTCAGTATCAGGAATTCTGGACTAGTGACTTCTTCACTTTAAGGTCCCATTTTGGCTTTGGCTACAAGAACTTAAGATACAGCAGTCCATTGTCCTGCCCACCCCACCCCACCCCCATCCCCAGAAGATACATCTCCAGAGTGAAAGCCTGAAAGCCCCTTATCCATGCTTGCATACTATGTTTAATGGATAGGTTAGGCATAGTTAAATATTAACAGAAACCATTAGGAAATTAGAATACCTGGGACTGGAGAGATCACTCAGTAGTTAGAGCCCATACTGCTTTTGTAGAACACCTGGATCCAGTTCCCATTACCCATGTCAAGCAGCTCACATCCGATGATCTGGATACCCACACTTCAAAGAAAAAATAACTATTAAAAGTAGAAGAACTATACCAATATATAACAAGATATTAACAAACATCACTATTCCTATGATTTGCAGACAACATTAAGTAAAATAAGGGTCGCTTGAACACAAATTCTGAGTTTTAGCAATGTCAGGCTGAATAATGAGAGGCTACTGAGTGACTAATGGGTGGGTAAGGCATACAGTCTGGATACCTGGGATGGGGGATTATTCATACCTTGGGCTGCATGGAGTAGAACAGATCAAGATTTCATATGCTGCTCAGAATAGTACATAATTTAGAACATGTGGATTTGCCTTCAGTTTTTTGGACAGTGGTTGGTGTTTTGGACAGTGGATGACTGGAATTGCAGAAGGTGAGCATGTGTTGAGAAGACACTGCTGACCAGTGACCTCACTGACTAATGCTACAGTCCCTCTTCTTCCTTTAAACACAACAGGNAATTGTCAGATTAGCATTTACCGTAAGTGCCAAGAGCCTGAGCGTGGGCTCTAAAGAGGCCCTCCCTGCAGACATTGGCACTACTCACTCTAGCTGTGTCATCTCCCTGAGCCTCAGTCTCTTTGTCTACAAAATGGGCACAGCCAAATGATTTAACACATGGAAACAGAATGTAGTTGTAAAGATATTAACGACTGTAATGTTACGGAAAAAAAAGAAACTGTGCCTGGTACAATGGAGGTAAAACTTGTTCAATTCACGGCTTTAATGAGCTGCTTCAAGTATCTTTTGGCAGCAATATGATGAGAAGTTTCAAATATATGACATAATTAATAAAACATATTTTCTCTTGTCATTTATAGACTATTATTTTTCTTTTTGGTAGCACAGTGGTCTAAAACCACATAGCATATGTGTACATACCACATACATGCTTCTTTACACAAAAGCAGACACACAAGCACATGCACACATACAAGCTATGTTTATCTTGAAAGCAAAGCTACAGTAATATTCTACCCCAAAATGCATTTCTTCTGTTTAAATTGTGTGATTTGAAGCTAGGCATGGTATATCATGCCTTTAATCCTAGCACTCAGGAGGTCAGAGTAGGTGGTTCAAAGCTAACTGGGCTACAATGTGAATGCCAGGGCAGGCCTTGCCTCAAAAAGATACCATAGTTTAAATTGCTGAAAATGCTGTTTACCAAACTACTGATTCTTGTATTTTCTAGGTTTAAGTATCCCAGTCTGTGAAGCAAAGAGAACAGCATGTTAATGGCCTTACTTCATGGGGAGTGCTAGCATTTAACACTGAGTAAGGACTCTGACATTAGACCATGTGGGCAAAATGCCACAGCTCCTGGTATCTGTTTCAAAGATGACATTTGCCTGACAACAAAAAAATGTCAGAATAGTACATGGAAAAATAAAAATGCCTTTTGTTCTTGAAGTGTGTGATTCATGATTCAAATTTCCTGTCCCAGGCAATGCTCTGGCTCTGGGGATCTCATTCAGGAGAATGCTTGAGGAGGTGATGAGCCCAGATACTCCAGAGACCAGAGCCACAGAACATGGCAGGAGGTAAATAAATACCTGCTGTGCTGTGTAGTCTTAGCCTCCCAGGCAAAGAGCAGCTCACTGCAGATGCACAAGCTTAGGCGGGACACTTACTCTGGAGCTGCAGCGTGTACTACCAGCATCAGCTGCAGTTTTCAGGGCCACCAGGGTCCATGCCACATCTGCCAGTCACAGAGATCCAGGTGAGAAATAAAACAAACTTACCAGCCACTTTCAAATGGCTGAGTTCATATTTTCAGTGAAAACACTCGGGTTTGCAATGCCCACTAAATCATCTGTTGCTCCAATGTTTGGTCTTTTCAAAATATTTTTAGACTCTTGGGGCTTATGCCTTTGTGTGAGTGGCTTTCATTATGACTGTTGGTCAAGTGAGGCGTGTCTATGGACCTTCAACTCCTATGACAGAAATTCTAGCATGTCCAAAAGCTAACATATCAAGCTTAGCTTTTACAATATTGAAGAAACTCCACACTATACTTTAAAAGTTTAGGATGATACCTATGGAGATATTCAAGTCTACAATACAGGCTTACCCAGCATGCACTGGAACTAGGGAGGTGAGGTTCAAAGTGAATCCTGAAAGTTGGATGACAAGTGTTTGTCTAAGGGATGGAGAGTCTTGCATTGTGAATTAGGAAAGGAAAAAAGGTGTGAGTTTTCTGGGCACAGAAAAGCACACAGCTAAGCTCGAAGTTGGGAAGGAGCTTAGCCTGTTTGTAGGAAGTCAGGAAAGCAAGCCAGAATTGAAAACTGCAAAAAAGAAGCCTGCAGGTGGGACAGAACCTACCCACCCTGACTGACACGTCAGGACTTGTCACTGTGGACTGTCTTCCCCTAGTGCTGCAGGCAACTCAGCTAGCACTAAAAGATCAAAAATCCTTNGTTTTATATTCTGTGATTGCAAAGTGGTTTCCATCGTTATAATTTTTATCATAATTCTGAAAGATNACTCAGTAATCAGTTTGTATACATCGATATACTCTCCTTTTATGAAGGATATGTAAGATGGTTTTCAAAGANAATATAAAGCAGAGTGGAAGGCCATAAAACCAAATGAGATGAGAAAAATAATAAAGAGAAAGTGAGAAGGAGACAAAGATGAACAGTGCTGATTATAGGCNACATGGAGCTATGAATTTGCCTCCTGACAGCATGGAGAGAGATTTGGTGGTGACAGGAACTTGGTCATTTAATCTGCCGTAGTCACACATATTGGTACAGCCATCAGTAGCATTAGGAATCATCCATGTCAAACCTTTNAGTTTCAGGAGGTGGAAGGTCGGCCTCTGGGACCAGCAAGGATGACCACAGAAGCAGCAAAGGCAGACTGAAGCCAGGTTTCAGAATCATGGGAACTCCTTCCAGGGAGGAGATTAAGAATCAGAAGCATGCACACAAGATTGGGCCTGCCACCATTTCATCATGCNTGGATGCCTGAGGGAGGGGTTCATCAGGCCCTCACAGAGGGACAATGAGCAGTCAGTGACTGCTNGAGGAGTGGCTGTCAAACATGTGGCCACTGAGAAGCTGCCCATACCCTAGTAAACAAGTCTCCCCTCCTGCTCGTGCTGTGAGGGACACAGACCAAAGGACTTGCAGGGAAGAAGGGTTTCAGTGAGAGAGCAAAGAGGGTGAGAGAGGGTAATGGAGATGAAAATGACCCCCCCCAAAAAAATTCAATGTATACATATATGAAATTATTAAAGAATAAAAATTTAATTTTTTTTTAAATCAAAGCAAACCAATGAGTAGATATCACCTTCTGAAGGATCTAGAAGGCTCTTCAACTGGTCATATTTCTTCTGCAAAAGCTATCATGGAGATGTAAATGAAGAAGTATTCTAGGTTCCTAACTAGCTTGTCTAACTGTTGTTGCCAACAACAAGCCCCAAAACAGCACAAGGCACATGGGACAGCAAGACACTTGCATGTCCTTCAGCATGAAATCTACTGTCTCTCAGTGAGACCACAGCACATCCATGTTCTGGTCTTTGACACAGGAGGGCTTGGGGTTTTATTCATTCTAGGAGGTGGTGTGACCACATATCCTCACCCTGGTGGAGACTGTGTTTTCACTGGGACTGTTAATTTACTTCCTTAGGTCTCTCCATTTATAACAAAATGGTGACACAGAGGAATGACCCAAAGGAGAGTTTAACTTCAAGTTCAAAGCAACCTACAGGCAGAGTTTCTCCTTGCCCTGTGGAATTCAATCTGTTTAATTAAGATCTTCAAGAGATTAGATAATGCTCACCCACATANCTGCTTTACTCAAAGTCCACTGGTGTAAATGTTAACTGTATCTAAGAAGCATGATCCTGGAAACATCCAGAATATTTGCCACCAGAATCATTTGGGGACTAAAATTTGACACATTCTTTCCATACCCCTGGAAAAGCTTCCCACCAGCCTCCAGCTCTTGGTGGTTTCCTTCTCTGATACTGTAACAAGTAGTTAGAAGCTGCTTTTGCTAAAANCCATCANATCCTCACACGGGCCTGCAAGGATGAAACCCAAACATCTCAGCTTNATTCTGTGTCTGCCTGCTTTACNAGGTCAGACTCCTGCTGACTCTGTGTACCCATGCTAATCACTCAGTGAGTGCCTGCTCACCTCACTTATTCCTCCCCCTTCAAGGCTGAAGGAGCAATTTGAGTCATGTTCCTATAGCAGAAGTCTCTCTGAATTGTGGGAGAAAAGCTTCAGAGGGCAATCTACTCACCCNATGAGNCAAACTACCCACAGCGGAGGGCAGCACTCTCAGAAGTAATCATGTTTTGAGAACCAGCGTGCTTCCTCAAGAGTAAATTCTTCCTCAGACCACCTTCCAGAAACAGAGCAGAGACAATGACCAACCATCCCCCACACCTTCACCAGGATTGTTGCATGATGTGTCTCTCTTGCCCATATCCCAATTCTTCCTCTATNTGAAGCTAAAACTCATGTCAGTACCCAAAGATGGAAGTGGGGATCATGGATCCTTTTGTAGCCACATTGACCGAACCTCCACGTTCTGCCTTTCATCATTGCTTGTCCCCTTAATTGGAAAATTGGAGTTGCCAGGAGACCCGGGATCCTCTTCGTGGGTTCTTGGTATCATGGATAAAAGAATTTTTAAATGGACTCGGGAGGGAACGTGAGTGAATTTTGTCATTGGAAGAGAGATGAAGCATCTAATCAAGCAAGCTGTGGATCCAGTGACAACCAGAAGGGAGACAGAGAGGGAAGCAAGAGGTAAAGTTCACTTTAATACAGCTTGAAAGACAGGTGGACACACCAGAGACCCAGGCAGCCAGAGCCCTGGCTCCTTGCAGCCTTCACTGAAGGAACACAAAATTGACCACTTCTCAGAGACATAAGGGACTTTGGGTACAAAACTAGTGCTCTACCCTTCAGGGCTATCCAAGGAGGATGTAACATTAATGTTACCTGGTTTAGCCTTGCAGTCTGCTAAGAATTGCTGTAGGTGGCCTACAACTCAGGCTGTGTGAAAGATAGGAAGCAATAAGAACTTCCCTTATCGGTAACTGTGGTTGTCTGAATGAGAAATGTCTCCACAGGCTCATGTGTTTGAACACTTGGTGCCCAACTGTGGTGCCACTTGGAAGGTATGGATCCTTTAGGAGGTGAACCTTGCTAGAGGAAGTATGTCACAGGGTAAAGAGGGCTTTGATAGTTTATAGTTTCTCTCTCTCTCTCTCTCTCTCTCTCTCTCTCTCTCTCTCTCTCTCTCTGCCTTTTGTATATGAATAGAAATGTGACTAGCCAACTTCCATCTCTGGCACCCTGCGGCCGTGCCTCCCCTGCCATGATGGGCTCCCTCAGGAACCTTAAGCCAAAATAAACTCTGCCTTCTACAAGTTGCCTTTGGCCATGGTGTTTTATCACAGCAACAGGAAAGTAACTAACACAGTGTCATTCTATCTTCTGGTGCTGTTAGCTTTGGCCAGGGAGTGGATTAATAACAGTGTCTATTGATATCAAGTCATCTTGTGGTTTTCTTAGCATTAGGCCAGCTGGGCACTGCCATTGGCTCCCGGTGCACCTGCAGTCAGCAAAAAGCAGCCTGTGGATCTTAGCCACCAGCTGAGAGACCAGAGCTGGTTTATTTTAACATAGCGTGGAAAACCAGCACTGAGAATTAGTTATAAGTTAATAGTTTGAAATCTGTTCCCTCTTTGACATATTTCAT
>LZPO01108210.1:19765-30030 GCA_001675575.1 Neotoma lepida | reverse complement strand
CATGGTGCTGGACTGGGCCCTCTGGATACTCAAGACAGTGGTTTAGCTTGAGCTGTTTAGGGGACCCTCAGGCAATGGGATCAGGACCCATCCCTAGTGCATGAGCTGGGGGTTTTTTTGGAGTGCAATGCCTATGGTGGGACACCTGGTGCAGCCTTGGTGCAGGGAGGAGGGTCTTGGACCTGCCTCAAGTGAAAGTACCAGGCTCTGGGGACTTTCCATGGGAGACCTTGCGTTAGAAGCGGTAGGAATGGGGGAGTGGGTTGACGGGCAAGGCTGGGGGTAGGAGGAGGGAGGAGAGGGGGTTCTGTGGTTGGTATGTAAAATAAACAGAAAATCTTTTAATAAAGAAAAGAAAAAGTATCCCCACACCACACACAGCTCTGCCAAGCTTACCTTCCTTAATCACCTCACATCATGAAAGGGGAGATAAATATTTAAGCCACTCCATCTCCCAATATATGTATTGTCTGAGTCACTTCACCCAGTAGTACCAAGTATTTGGCTCAGTGTTTCCCTCCAAACAGTTCGTTCCATGTCTGGCTGGCTGCTGCTGCCCCAAGCCACCTCCTGTTTACAGCCCGAGATGGGAACACAAGCAGAGTCTAGACTAGTCTTAGTGGTTCAGAAACCATTTGCAATGTTTTCCTGTTTTTCCAGACTCTGGTTTTGAGTCCTTTTCTCCTAATTATCCCAGTCTGCAAGAGAGACAGATTCAAATGACCCAGGAAGCCTGTCGTCTGTCCTTCCATCTGTCCATAGGTGTAAAACTTGAGGGACTTTTGCTTATTTGTTTTACATTCATCTCTTTCCATTTTCATGTTTTCCCATCAATGTTCTATCTGCCCAGGAAAGGGTTCATATTTTATGAAGCAAAAATCTCCCATTTTTCAGTGGTCAGAGGATGAGCTGATGAGTTTTTGGTAAAGNGCCCTAACGTTTTCGACCTGGTCTCAGAGCTGCTACAAAATTAAAAGTGACTGGCGGCGTGTTGAGATTGAAACAACCTAGGCCTGCAGAAAGACAAGCTGGTCCCCTCTTCAGCCCCATTCCTTGGGAGGTGCCTGTGTGCCTGTGTTAGCTAAGGAGGAAGAAGTCATCAAAGAGGTAGAACTACCAGCAGCACTCCTCTCTGCCCCACAGCTTCCTCCTTCTTGCTGTGACTCCTGCTGGGCCAGCATCATTTTCTTAAAAAAAAAAAAAAGTATTTATTTATTTGTTTTTATTTATTTATTTATTTATTGTGTGTGCATGTATGCGTGGGTGTGTGTGCATGTGTGTGTCACCAGACCCAGGGCCAGGATCTTGTCAGCTATTTTCTCTATACTTCCAAAGGGAGCGCTGAGCAAAAGGTTTCCACAACATGGACACTTCCTTGTATCACAAATCTATAATGGTCTTTTAATAAAAAACCTGGGAACCTGATATTGGGGTAAATGATGAAAGATCAGAGAGACAAAGGAATAAGCCACTGCCATGTCTTACCTCTTGGACTCCTCAGCCTGAAAAGGTCTTTAGCTGAAAGGCCTCTAGCNNAAAGGGCTTCAGTCGAAAGGGGCTTCCTCAGCCAAAAGCGTCTCTAGCCGAAAAGCTCTAGTTCTGTTTCCTCANGCCTTATATACCTTTCTCCACCCAGCATCACTTCCTTCCTAGTGCTGGGATTAATGGCCTGTGTGCTTCCCAAATACTGGGATTAAAGGTGTGAGAGCTCAAGTGCTGGGATTAAAGGCATGTGACTCCCAAGTATTGGAATTATTAAAGGTGTGTGCCATCACTGCCTGGCTCTGTTTCTCTCCTAGACTGAGTCAATCTCATGTAGTCCAGGGTGGCTTTGAACTCACAGAGATCCAGACAGATCTTTGCCTCCCGAGTGCTAGGATTAAAGGCGTGTGCCACCACTGCCTGGCTTCTATGTTTAATCTAGTGGCTTGTTCTGTTCTCTGATCTTCAGGCAAATTTTGTTAGAATACATAATATATCACCACATTTCCTGACTTCTACTCACAGCTCCCACACAGGAAGCCCTGACTCTCTATAAGATTTCACCATACTCTTGGGATTGATACCATATCCTCCTGAATATGNATGGGTGGTGGGAGTGGTTTCCGTCTTGAGGAAAGGCACAGGATTTAGAGTTGTGTTGTGGAAGTGACAAGGACTCTGCAAGACAGATGTTCTGTGTCTGAGTGGCAAGCCTGTGAACCTCAGTTTCCTTGTCTGTGAACTGAGGATAATAATGATGGCTGCCCAGCTGCTATGGTGATGTATGCCCCAAGTTCACATGTCAACTTAATCCCCAAATGCATGTATGTTAATGCACATGGAGGCGAAGTTTGGTGGGTAATTAGGGTTAGAGGAGACTGCGAGACTCCTGTGTTGGAATTAATGGCTTAGAAGACAAAGGGAGAGCTGAAGAGATGGCTCAGTGGGTGGCCACTAAACCAGAAAGAAGGTCCAAGTCCATCCTTGGAACTCATAGAGTGGAAGGAGAAGATGAGCTCCCGAAAGTTGTCTCCCGACCTTCAAACATGCACCACAGCATTGGCACACACACACATATACACTAAATAAAGGAGGAGACCTAAGCTACCACTCTCGTGTCACCTCTCCATATGATGCCCCCCAACTATACAATAACGCAACAAGACCCTCGCCAGATGCCAGATGGTACTGGCAGTATTGCTCTCACACTTCCCAACCTCCAGAACTAATTATATTTTTAACAATCACCCAGCCTCAGGCATTCAGTTATAGCAATGGAAAAACAGATTCTACCAGTTTGGGAGTTACATTAGCTTAGCATCCTTGCTTCAGCACTCTTCATTGTAATTCTGTGCAACTTACAAATTTTCCTGAACCTTGGTTTCCTCTGCTGTGGAATTAGTAGTATCCACATTTGCGTGCTTTAGAGGGTTATATCACATGACCACTGAGACCTAGATTTACCTAGGAACTCAGTATTCCAAATATTAACCTGATGGTTTTTCTCTGTGTGTCTATTCACATCTTCTAAACATTTTCCAGTTGCTAGAAATAACAGAAAACCTTTGTCTTTCTGACTCTTGCTGACTCATTATGTGAAGAACTTCTTTCTGAATGAAGGATCTCCCTGGTCCTTTCTCCTGAATAAAGCAGTGTGCATAAGCTTCTTCAGCAGAAGCAGTATCTGTCCTTGCATACCTAGATCACCCACCTCTGTTGCACCCTGGGAAGAGGCTATCCTAGGTAAGCACATGGACCAGGTTCTTTCAGGAATGTGGAGTGAAGTCACTCACTGTTACCACTCACCTGCTCAGGACACAGGGTACCATGTAAGCAGCAGTGAGTCAGCAGCCGCCTGGCCTGCCTGTCACAGTGAGCCTCACAGGGTAGGGACCCCTGTTTCCTAGGTTGAGCCAGCCCTGGTTACTACAAGGGTTTATCCCTTTGGGAGTGAGCCAGGCTCTCTCCTGCTTTCTCCCACCACGGCCTGGTCCAGCCTCTAAGAGTTGAGAAAAAGCTGCAGATGACAGTCAGCTGGCCAGACTCAGTACCGGCCTTCCCCCCCACCACCCACCTCACTTCCCTTACCCTTCCATCACTTCCTCTTCTCAAGATTTGTACATCGTTTTCCTCGTGGACATCCCTTCATAATTATTCTGTTTCCTTTGAGGCAAAATCATGAAGTTAACCACTTCACTTTGTAAAATTCAGTGGTGTTTGCTACATTTACAATGCTGTACAAGCATCGCTGATATAAGATGTTTTCATCATCCCCAAAGGACCCTTCAAGCAGCCACTCACACCCTCTAGGTCTTGACGCACCCATTTTCTTATGCTGGATGTTTCTTACAAGTTAAATCATGTGATATACATTCTTTACTGAAGCTTATTTCACTTAACATATTCCTGAAGTTCACCCATGTCATAGGAATCAGAAATTCATTCCTATTTGCTCCTGAGTGATATTCATTTGTCGGCATGTACCACCCTCTGTGCATGCATTTTTCCATTTGGGGCCATGCTCAGGAGTTCACACACAGTTTTTGGCTAATGTGAACAGCATACATTTATTTGAGTCCTTATGTTCAACTCTCTGGAGCATATAATCAAGANTAGAATTACAAGACTCCACAGTGAGTCCATGTCTAATTTTTTAGAGGAAATAAACTCAAGACTGTTTCCACGGTTTTATTTATTATTAATTAATTAATTGATTCTGCATTCCCACCAGCAGCTTCAGGTCCTCCAGATTCTTGCCAATGCTCGCTATCTTGATTGTGGGCTTTGGTTTCTTCATAGTTATTTGTGTGAGAGTTTTCTGCATGTACATATGTGCACCTCATGCATACCTAGTACCATCAGAGGTCCGAAGAGGGTGTAGCATCCCCTGGCACTAGAGTTATGGATGATGTGAGCTGCCATGTGGGTGCTGGGAATGGAACCTGCNTCCCTAGATCTGAGGCTCTAGGACTCCTCCGAGACATACTTCAGATTATATCATAATTTTTGAAAACCAACAATCGTTCAATTGTTCCCATTATTGTTTTAGGGAAGCCATATTTTTACTATAAAATATATTCTTTCTGAGAAAAAAAATGGCAAGTTGCTAGTGTCTCAACTTTTTATTGTCCTTTGGCTATTTAACAGCTCTGATCGCTGTCTAGAAATGCAAGTCTTTGGGCAGACTCTTCAGCCATAGNTCTTGAGACTGTGAGCAACCTGGAAGCTTGATGCCTAATACCACAACAACTTCAATCATTATTCCTAAGCAAATGATGCCATCTCATTATTTCTGGGAGGTTTAGGGATATGGTCAGTAGGAATGTAATTTACCAGGCTAGAAATTCCAAAATAAATTACCCAAGCACAAAACTTGAAGAGCGTAAGAATGTCTTTCCATAGCTGAATGGACAAAAAACTGAATAAATACATCCAGGCATGAGTCTTATCTCTGCTAAGAAGAAATGAGCTATCAAGCCATGAAAAGAAATGGAGAATGCTCACATGCCAATTACAAAGTGAAAAAACACAGCATGAAGAGATGACATTCTGTAGGAGTAGAGTCTAGAACATTCTAGACACAGAAACAGTACCAATCTCAGAAGATAGAGGCAGAAGAATGGCCGGAGCAGAGAGGATTCTTCTCTGTATATATCACAATAGTGGAGTATTGTAGCATCAGATGATTACAAAGCCTATAAAACATACATGATCAAAAGTGAACCCTACTTAATGGCCTCTAGCAGGGACGACATGACAATACACAGTACAAGGNAACAAATGCATTGTTTTGATGACGAATATTCATACCAAAGAAGGCTGGGCCCACAAGTGGGATGTGGANGCTCTGTGTCTTTTGCTTAATTTTGCTGTGTGCCTAAATCTCCTCTATACAGTCTGCCTCTTAGAAACAGATGACCANAACAAAGNGCAATGACAATAACAACAAAAATGAGATTCTGATAACTTTGGCTCACTGTTAATTACAGAAATAATTGCCTTGTCAAAGTAGGGATTATAGAATTAGGAAATAAGCATGCCAGACACCCGTTTATATTTGAACCTCAAGTAATCAATGACAATTACCAAAAAAATAAAAAATGAAACCATTGTTGTCTGAAATTCAAATTGAATTTGTTATCATGTGTGGGGTGTGCTGTATGTGTGTGGGGGACACATGTGTATGAGCCGGTGCATGTACCAGTGTGCAGGCAAGGAGGTCGAGGAGGGCATCAGATATTCTCTCTCACTCTCCACCCCTTTTCTTTGAGACAGGGTGTCTCCCTGAACCTGGAGTGTGTGCTTTTGTGCTATGCTGGCAGCCAACAAGCCCCAATGATCATTCTGTCTCTAGTCCTCAGAGCACTGGGGTTACAGGCACATGCNAGTCCTCATCTGGCCTTCACATGGGTGTGGGGATCTAAACTGGGGTCTTCATGGATGCCCAGCAAGAACTCTTAACTACTGAGCCATCTCTCCAGTCTAGCATATTATATTTTATCTGACAACAGCATTTGTAAGGGAGGGGCCTCTCCTCACTCCCTGTGCCCAAAGACAGGTCCTCCCCTGGGCAGTTCCACTTAACAAACACCTGGCTCATAGATCAGGAAAGAATAAGAAACCTGTCTTGCCAATTCTCCCATCCAAGGTAGCACATGAAGTGAAGCCAAGCCCACCCACCCATTCTTCATTCCACTTAGGAAAGCTGACAACATACAATGTACTTTGTTTTATGCCACAGATGAGTCTCTGAATGGAATCTGAATGATATCATATCTTAACTGGAATAAAAATATCTTCATCTAAAACAACCCTGGAAGAGATGGCTCAGCAGGGAAGAGCACTTGTTTCTCTTGCAGAGGACTCTGGTTCAGTACCCAATTCATAACNCCTCGTGACTACAGTTCCAGGGAATCCTGTGCCTTCTTATGACCTCTTTGGGCAGCAGGCAAGCATGTGGAGCACATGCATGCATGCATGCATACATGCATCCATATAAAACACGCATACACATAAAATAAAATATATTCTTTTGATTTTAAATAACTTCTTGAAGTAAACATATACATATGCATATACAAAACTCCNCACTCTCTACTATAAAAGACCACTCTAATTAAAACTATATTTCATTTCCATCATAGCTTTTCTGAGACTGAGAACTATCCATATGTGCTTGAATACACACACACACAGACACACACACACACCACCACCACCACCTGGAATAAAACACCAAGCAATTCTAACTGTTTTCAATGAAAGGGAAGACAACACAGGCCTNCTCACAGCCCATGTCCTTGCTTCTGTGTAAGNAAGGAGTTGACCAAAGTTCCCCNAAAATGGGTTCAAATTTAATTACGGCTTTTGTTTTTAACTCCCACTGCATGATGACTGAGACAACAGAAAAACCAAAGACCCTAGAAGCTGCAATTGAAGTCTGCTCCAACCAGCTGGAGAAGTGTCTTCCTTCCTACAAAGTCTTTGTCTCTGTAATGTAACCAACAGTGACATTAAAGACTGTACNAGAAAAGTGCCCATTACAACCATTTGAAGATAAGCTGAGATTATTTTCCTTGGGGAACTTGGAAAGGTTCTCAGAGGCTTCTCTGTGTTTAAATCAGTGGCAGGCTCTTCCTGATTCCTTACAAATTACCTCAGAACCATCCAAAATCCGACAGCAAACACTCAATGAAAAGGCCTGTATGCACGCAGCTGGTTAATGTTCAAGGATTAGCCATGAAACATCCCCCTTCAAATTGGTCTGAAGGAAACAACAAGACAGAGGGCTTAGCAAGCAGCCTGACTAAGAGGAAATCGGATCACATGGAGTTAGTGTCGTCATCAGGACCAAGACCCCCATCAGATCTGGTGTCCGATGAGTTCCGACTAACCCTTACCAGCAAACACAACACAGCTGTCATTTCCCATCGGGCCACAGCTAGCGCCAAAGCTACTCTGCCCAGAGATCATTCCCCCACAGACCCACAAGTCCCAGGTAGTACAGATGTTTCCTGATATGCCTTGGGGAAAACAGTACATGGCATCGAGTTCAGGCACTTGGTCCTTAATGAGTAGGCCAAAGTCTGGAAACAAAGAATGAAAGCAATAGCCTTTCAAAAGACCCTAGAAAGGTGTGTGCCTGCCTCCAGAGAGATGGGCTAGCTAGGCTTCAGAGGACTTGATGTGGCCCCTTTGTGATCCACATTATTTCAGATCCTTCTCTTTGGAGGAGGCTAAAATACACAGAACGAGTGAAGGGCCTTTATCATAGGGAGGCACCAGCGCTGTCTATATTACCAGGGCCACATAAAAAGAGTATAGATGTTTGGTGCTTGGAAATCAACTCTCAAACCAGTTCCCGTGTGTGTGAGATTGCTAAATGCTGATACGGGTGTGAACAGGCTGTGTTCTCTTTGCTAGAAACTAGAGGTGAACATCCTTGGAAGGACGGAGAGATTGCAATTATGAAAGAGGGGAGATAAGTATAAGACGTGTTCAATGAGGTTCCTTCACTGACAGACTGCCTGTCCTGGCACCTTAGTTACTTTTCTACTGCCGTGATTAAAGACCATGACCCATATAACTTATAGAAGGAAGGGTTTATGNGGTTTATGGTTCTAGGGGGTTAATAGTCCATCATGGCAGGGAGTCATAGCCACAGATAGGATGGTGGCGGGAGCAGCTGGGAACTCACATCTCAACCAGAAGCAGGAAACAGAGCAAATTGGGAATAGCATGAGTCTTTAACCTCTCAAAGCTTGCCTCCTGTGACATGCTTCCTCCAGCAAGACCACATCTAAAACTACCGAAACAAAACCCATACCACCAACTGAAGTACCAAATACTCAAACATCTGAGCCGANGGGGGTCTTCTCATTCAAACCACCACACTCAGCTACTGGGATAACTACCAGCATAAAACCCTCACTGCCGGCNGCTTTCCACACTGACTCTGCTGTGGAGGCATCTTCTCCAAGGTCAGGCCCTTCATGGGGCAGCCACAGGCAGTCACTACTCCATCTCAGCCAAATGTGGTCAAAATGTGCAACACCCTTTTATCGCCAAAGCCTCTGAAAGGCAAGTATGTTCCTGTCTCTTATACACATCTAGATGTGTATAAGAGACAGCAGATTTCCTTGACAACCTTGTGGTGCGAACTCCCTAAATCTCCATCAGAGCCACTGGTCACTTGGGCAACTGATTGCTCAAGCCTAAAAGTAATCCACAGGAAATCCAGCTCACCAGTTTGTGGGGGCCGTTTGACTGAAGGACACGTGTGGGTTATTGGTATTAGCACAAACAACCGACGAAGAGGGGCAACAGGAACAGTTAGCATGGGGGAACCGATGAGGGAGGACCATGAGCTATTTTGGTTTAGCGCTTTTTCAGCTGTGAATCATTTTGCTGTGGAGGTCTGACCTCGTTCTGGTAATTCAACATAGATCCCTTTAATTAAAAGTCAGGCTGAGGAACAACAATAAAGTACTTAAATTCTGTTTGTGGTGCACCACTCCTCAGCTTCCTTNGGGATGGCAGGGAAAGGGACATTTGACAACACCAACAAGGCAGATTCTTCTGCCTTTCATCCCTGCAATCTCTTGTCATAAGGATCATTAACTTCAAGGGCTTCCCTGGGTTTCGAGAAGCTCAGCCCTTAATCTTGGGTCTCTTTAGCAGCCTCTGGGCAGAGTGGCATTGGCCACTGACAGATATGCATGGATGTAGAGGGGCAAACTCCATGCCCAAGCTTGAATCTGCTTTCAGCTCTTGTCCACTTCCTAGGCAGAGGTACCTGTTTTCCAAGCAATGCCGACCCCTGAAGACCATTAAGCTGAGAACCCTTCAAATTCGAACAAATCTAGACTCGGTGCTGCCTGCATTCACATNCCAAGCTTGTGGGAAAAGTGAGACTCCAGGAGGGANAAGAGTCTGACACGTGTTCTTGGACTCTCTGGGCTTCCCCAGGCTCAGCCCATCACCACCTGTCACTTTCACAAGACAGCCTTTGAGACATGCTGTACTTGAGCATTTTGTGTTAAGGATCATGTTTCTTCGATGACTTTTCAACAAAGGTAGCCTTCTTGGCCAACATTCCCACAAGGACTAGTGTCAGCCTGAGATGACACAGCCAAACAGTTGTGCATATGCCACAGCCCTCCCTATCAAGGGAGAGGACAAAGAGGGGGACCACAAAAGGACGTTAAAGAGCCAGCAGGAAATTCAAGAGCAGAATTCCTCTCTGCCCTAGCTGGAACAACTGTGTCCCCAAGCCTCCAAAGCCAGTGGAGGCAAAGGAACCAGGAATGGCAAATGATCCAGAGCAGAGCACAGGCCTTCAGACATCACAGGCTAGTTCTGGGCTCTGGGCTCTAACNAAGGCGGTTCCTCAGAATGTCCAAAGCCCCAACCTGCTTCTCAGTGCTGGACTTTATGCATTCCTTTGGTTTGCATTGGGTTTTTGGTATTGTTTTGTTCTATTACCATCAGCTTTGGTGTTGTGGAACAAATCCAGGGCCTGTGCGTGCTATGCCAGTACTCTACCACCAANTAAGTTTCCAGCTACTTTATAGGAGGATTGCCAGAGTATTCGTTTAAAAAGAGGGTCACGGGGGCTGGGGGAATGGCTCGGTGAGTGAAGTACTCAATGTGCAAACATGAGGACCTGGACTCAGATGCCCAGCACCAACAGAGGAGGCAGGCCTGGGGGCACATGTCTGCAAGCACAGCACTGGAGGAGCTGGGAGCTGGGCAGATCCCAGAAACTGGCCAGCCAGTCAGTC
>LZPO01108209.1:89625-104899 GCA_001675575.1 Neotoma lepida | reverse complement strand
GGATGGCATCTTCTCAACTCTTCTATTACAAAATACCTTTCCTTCAGCAGGACAGCATTCTTATTTATAATAAAAAGGAATTGGCTCATTTCAAGACCACATTTCATGTTAATTTCATGAAAATCATCAAATTAACTGGGATATAAAAGACTTTTTTTTTAAAAGCACATAATATATATGAGTTCCCCTGCTTAATTTAAGTGCATAAAAACTTTATTTTAGGCAAATAAAGGGCAAGTGGAATTTTCCATGACTTAGGGAAAGTCCTTAGGGAGAAAGCTGCATTCAAATAGTAAAAATGTCTATTACGTATGACAAGCTGTCAAAAAGTTTCTGGGAAATCAGATCACCAAGTTCTTGCTTTTCAGGAACCATGCTCAGAGTTCTGTCTAGTTAGAATTCTGCACTCCAGATCGGTTTAAAGACATTGTCAGTCTTTGCAAGCTGTTTTGTCTGTATTTAGATAACAAGGAAACANGGTAAATAGTATTTAGAGAGATGTAGAAAGAAGGTACAGAGAGAATGGGTGACTCTAACATAAGCCCCTGGCTTGAAGGCTATGTGCCCACACAGTGGCATGTTCTGTGGACAACAGCTTGCTCTGGTCTCTGAGCTAGTGACTGTAAAAGCTCATGTTGCTAACAATAGTATTAATAGCCACACTAGTAATGTGATACTTGGTGCACACTGGGTCNGCAGCAAAAATAAAAGCTATTGCCTAACTGCCAAGCCTTGNGGAGTTAAAAGTGGAGATTTTACTTCATCGTTGTAAGTTCTTCCTTGTGTTTATTACTGTGATANCTTAAAGGCATAGCCAACTTTAAGTGGTACGGAGACAATCTTAATCCTTGTTTTATGGGTAANGGGAGGTGTCCAGAGAGTGTCTTCTTGGACACCTCTCCCTAGGCCCACATGACATGGCATTTCCAGATTCCCTTTCAGCTTCTCTGTTTCCTCATCTGTGCTGGCTCCTTCCTAGGTGTCCTGCAGCTGAGCGTCCTCTGGGACTCTATCCTTGACCACACACTCTTCTGTGTCCCTCAGTTCTTGTCTTCAGCTGTCACATTTATTCTGATGACTTTTAAACATTTAGTTCTTATCCCAATCTCACAACCATGNGCATCTCATACTCCGAATCTCGACTTTATCCATAGAATGTCTTGATCCAAATGTCTAATATAAAGTATAAACTATAGCTAATATAAATACATATAATAAATTTTGGTTCTGGATGTAGTCTCTGTAATATTATTGAATCATTTTTAAAGACCTAAAGACCTGGCACAGGCNTTCCTGACCCCACATCCAGATGTTACCCAGTGGATTTCACTTACATCACTAAGTGCTTTCTGGGCCTGGGCGACCCTCCTCAGTTCCGGACTATCATTATAAGGATAAAACAGCCCTTTGTCTGCTTCCCAGTCTTCAGTGTACAGTTTCTAAATCAGCAAAGAGTAAAAACGCAGTAAGAAAACAAACTATACTCAGAGGAAATACATAATTTGAGCTTTTTTGATGACATGAGGCACCAAGGGCAGGGTGTGAGCCAACGTCAGTGAAGTTCACAGACAACCTCCCCCTTTCCATCCAATCCATGGTATTTTTGTTAGTAGCTTGTCCTATCTTCTGAAAAAAAAAATCTTATTTTCAGACGATGTCTGCTGTCTGTGACTTTACCTGCCTTCTGCCTAAGGACCAGGAAATATTTCCCCCAATTTCTGTCAAAAAACAAACTTCTANTTAGAGTGACAGTCGGGGCATCCAAAGCATAACTGACATTGTTTTTTTAGAATATGGCTTTGTCAGTTTCCTCATAAGTTCTCTGGAGTGCCTTCATTCTCTCCATGTTATGCTACCACTCACCGGTTGCTCAGGTTCTCCAGAGACTTTCAGCCACTCTGCCCAAGAGCGCTCCTCAGCAGGATCTGAGGGTCCTCCTTGTCAAGTCCCAGCCCTGTGCAACCCCAAGGCTATTCCCCAAAACACCAAGAAACTGTTCCGAGTTGTCAAGCATATACATATACAAGCATATACAGCTCTAAGTGTGCAGTGAGACATTAGAAAGTGCTAGACCTCACCTTACTGAACATGGCTGTGTTCTTAATGGCTTGGACAAGTTCAGGGGCATCAGGGGGAAGCAGGTACTTATCCTTGGTGTCTTCCCAGTTCTGCTTGTATAAAACCTAGAGAGAAAACAGGTGGACTGGGCCTGAATCCCAGGCAGGAGGATTTGGAGAGCAGACTGAACAGTGACGGTGTGGCCGCACACAAAAGCTGTTGAAGGGTTACTAGGAAAATGCTGACCACGCCAACATCCTGGGACACCTTCTCAGCATTAGAAAGCTTTCACAGACAAACAAACAAGCAAACAAAAACAACAAAACAAACAAACCAAAAAAACCCACCAAAAACCTAAATTTGAAAAATACTTTATGATTCTAATTTTCAATCAATTTCTTTCAAAGGTTGTGATCAACCAATTAATTCAATTTTCTTTTGACTTGTATGGTATTATAGAATTCCATTAATTAGCTGTCCACATTTGAAATTTGGAAAATTTTCATTAAAATTCCACAAAAAAATAAACAAGACATCAGGACTGCAGTCTCTGTGGTAGCCCTCCCACCCCTACCCCCTGCTGCCATTAGAGTAGCAAATGCCTCTTTAGGCAGATCAGGAAATCTTCATTCCACCCCTAGGGATCTACAGGCCACTTCAGTCCTCTGTGGCTGTCAATCCACCTCTAAGACATGGCAAAGGTTGCAGCACGTGCTGTTGAATATCCCAGTGCCACCCATAACGTGGCTTTACCTTGCTGACTTGCTGTGACACTTTCTTTGCATGCTCAATGTCTTTTGCTTTTTCATCCACATGACAGATAGTTTTAGCAACATCTCCATCCATTCGATACTTAACCTGCAGAAACAACACATGCCTGAAGTTCATGATAAGCATGGACACGTTTCTAAGCCTGTTAAAACCCAATGGCTGTATGTCTATATCACAAAGCATTTTAGCTAGGAAGAGCCACAGATCACCTTCATGTACTGCTTGTCTGGTCTGCTGGTTGAATTCATAGTCTGAGCCTTCTTAGCCTCACTGTACTCCATGTGGGGGACCACCANGAGTTGGAACATAGTCAGAAAATAGTCTCCTCTTTGATTGCTAAGCCAAGCTTTTCAAAGTCTCTCTGGGTTCATTTGCAGCAAACATGGTTCACAGCTAATGCCATCTCTAGATGTCTGGACTTGCTCAGAGTAATGTGACTCCTTATTCTCCCTACACTTAGAGCCCCAGNACCCTAGAGCTAGGCATATTTTCACAATACCTCCCTCCTTTATTTTAGGAATGAAGCCCACCTCACTGAGTTGATCCTGCACTTTCTTGATTCTGCGAAGTTCTGGAGTATCACTTGTGATTGCATATGGCTGTCCCTTTGCTTTCTCGTAGTTCTCTTTGTATTTATTCTGAAAAGAACACCAGATATTAGTCTGCAACGTGACCAGACAGCAGCACAAAGTTCAGGCAACACACATATCCCCATCTGATTTTTCTTTAAATCCTCCAAGTAATAACAATTATCAGCTGCAACAGCTTTCATTCTATTCCATACCCTCTCAGCAAAAACTAAAATAGATTCATTAATTGTTCCTCCTGAACACGCTAGGATCCTGGAGACTTGTTACAGACAATTGTCTTGGATATGTCCTAAAATAATTCTCTTGGTTTTTTTTGGTTGCACACATATACAAAAGCCCGAATATCAATTATTCTAGAGAATGAGTTAATTCTGAAAAGATTTAATTGCTAATACAATGCAAAAATACTCAGTTCAGAAGCTGCAGCTGAACTGCAGTGGTTACACAGCTGTGATGCCAGCTGAATTAATAGAAAGCCTGAATTATGGAATATTTTATAATGGTATGCAAATTTATTACTTCTGCCAGCTATACAATGGAGCCTTGCTTTGGTAATAATATGCATAATTTATAACTATCAAGGCCTTAAAAAGTATTTGTGAGTAGTCAACAGTCTAAATTACACTGCTGATTCAGACACTAACCACAGGCAAACTGTGGGGAGGAGNGGTGCCAACATTCCACTCAGAATATCAGAAATTCTAGGTTCATTATGGCTAAAATAATGAGATTATATGGCAATAAATTAATGAGATAATTTTGTCTTTATTTTGAACATTGCAGTGAAAAGGAGGCAAGGAAGTCTTGTTTAGAATCTTACATGTTAGATCATTCAAGGATTCAAATTAGAAATTTACTCCACAATCTCAAGGAGTTAACATGACCAAAATTGAATCTTTGGATGTCAACCACACGGAAGCTTCAGACAACAGTTTTGGTCCCGAATAATGCAATGCCCCCNCCCTGAACTATAACAATTCATCTCTTCAAGCCTCTGGAACACATATAATCAAGCTACCTGGCNAGACNTTAGCCTATCACAGAAATCAACAAATCAGATCTACTGAAATAGATGTGGCTCTCTGGCAGTCACTGTCAGTCCCACTGAAAGAAGCAGAGAGNATTGACCCTTCAATCATTGTCTGGGGTCCGTGTGAGAACACCTGTGCAGCTTTAAAAGCCCCTTTTGTCAGGCCCAAGCCTTGGACCAGTTAAACAAGAATGCCCTGAGCACTAGTCAGTTAAAATATTGTGGGAGATTCCACTGTGTAACGGTGCTTAAAACCCATGGCTCTGGGTTAACCTCAAANGCTCTGTTCCTCAGTTTCAAATGAGTTTAGTCTGAGCTTGGTTTTCTGAATTACAAGTCCTTCACTCGTCACCACTTAGTAATCTTTTATACTGCTGGCTACTCTAAGAGGCTGCTCCCCTCAGGCACAGTTTAACCATGTGACTTAGCTTCTATGAACAGACTTTCAGTAAATAAAGAAATAAAAGATTCACGTCCATGTTTTCATTGCTCTGGATTTGCTATGCGCAAGTGTTTTATAATCAGACTTCTGCATATCTTTCAGTGCCAACAAGGGTTTGTACAAATGCTACACCGGCATGGATGAATTACTTAAGAACTCCACAGTCACACAAAAGACACATTTCTACAGAATGTTTGTGTTTCCTACAAGATTGAGAAACAAAATTAGCCAGCNTCTCAGAGCTGGCTAGAATCAGTAACTTCTCAATCATCTAACCAGCATAGGAGGTGGCACTCAATACTTACTGGGCTGAAAAGATCCTGCATTTTCTGACTGTGTTCAATGTAGGGGGTCATGAACTTGGAAGAGTCCACCTTCTTCCGGATGACCTTCTTCCGCTCCATCGGTTTCGCTGGTTGTGGCTGTACCAGCGCTGGTGTGGAAGTTTCTGATTGGCCATAGTCAGATGTCCTTGTCGTCGTAGTTTCATAGACTTCTGTAATTGTCTGAAAATGAAACGGGGCCATGAAGTAAACAGTAATACTATGACCTTGGTGTATACTGTCTAACTTCAGTCACATTGACCTTCCAGGTGTTCCTTTTCCACTTACAAGCATGCCAAAGCATGAAGATGTCTCTCTCTCTATATATATATATACATATGTATCTGTATATCCATATGAAAGCATGGAACATGCATCAGCCTGGATAATGATTGTGACATCATCTGTAAACTGTATTTTCAGAGAGCTAGTCAAATAACTCAATGGAGTATAAAAAAATCATAAGTAGNATAGTCTTAATCNTGTCTTCTTAAGTGAGGGTTAGGCTGTAGCTCAGTGGTAGAGCACTTGCTTAGCTTGTACAAGGCCCATGTTCAACCACNAGCACTGTTAAAATAAAACAACAAAATCTTTTCAAGTCATCTAGAGCAAGAAAAAGCAAATGAGACTGAGTAATGAGGTGTTATTAAAAATAAAGCTTAAATTCTTGATATTCTTTTAAGTGAATAAGAAAGACCAGCTGCATTTTCTATAGGCATTAGTCATTTTGTATAGTAGGAGACAAAAAAAAACCTGATCACATCAGTACTATAAGTATTAGTCTTTTGAGTTAGTTCATTACTGCCATTTACAGTACAAACTAGACTGCCCTTTACACTGAGGGACCAGAACAATGGTGACAACATAGTGGGCAACTGTCCTCTCAACAGTCTTGTCTATGCAGCAGGTGGGGAACCATTGTTTCTTAGAGAAGGCTACAATGGAAAAACTAAGATTCAAAGTTTGGATGTAGTCCAAGATTAGAAATAAGGTAGGCACACAAGGAAAGAGGACAAGTGGCAGAGGCTCTGATGTACTGTGTAAGATCTCGTCCTTCAAGAAAAGATCTCCAGTCCCAAAGGCAGAATTCTAGCATCAGTGTGGGGAAGAAAAAGCTGCTAAGGCAACCGTAGACCTGACAAGTCCCACTGGAACTGACTGCACTCTGCCTATTATTACTAAAGCATGACTAACTATGAGAACCCAATCAAACTACCAGTGCCAGTTTTTAATCCAGTCACGGGCTCCTTGAGCAAGCGTCACAGTCTGCCACTTTTATCNGTATTTGTNGGGCTCAAAGAGAAACAACTCCACACAGAAAANAAAGCATGGGGCTGGGGGATTCCAAAATTGGAACTGTTACAAAAATGCCTTCTCTTGGGATTCCTAAAGTGGCTCGTCACTAATCACTGGGGACAATGTCTCAGGAGCAGCACCTCTGCTGGTAGAGACCTTACTCTACAAGTTACAATTCTATGCAATTAAACGGCTAGACTGTGCCAATCAGAAGTCATGTGGCAGTCTAGGAGAGAGGCAGCCACTGTTCGGACCTTCATTCATACCATCTACACAAAAAAATGCCATATGAGCATCAGGGAACCATTCCTTGCCATCTTGCATAAGNAGAGCATAAAAGATAAGTGAATTATCCTGTCAAATGCAGGGTCTGTTCTTTTACCACCAGCTTCTGGGCACAGGCAGACGAGTGAGCTTCCTAAGTGAGCTTCCCTNTCTCCATCTTTCTGGCTCCAGGAGTATGAGAGAGTAAAGAGACTCTTCTCTAATGAGAATCAGTTCATGCACGGGTGGGCTGAATCTTACCTCTCCGGGCACCTCCTCGTAAACTGTCTCCTCGGTGTAGTACTGTAAACAGAGCACAGGAGTGTCAATGTGACCAGTAGAGCAGCCGACAGCCAGCCCTCCCCTGCCTCCTCTGAACCTGTGAGCTGGCTTCCCTTGCTGAGTTGCCATGGAATATCTGCAGGGAGGAAAGAGTGAGGGCCTGTTCATATTCTGGGGCCTCCCGTCACTTAGGAAGGCTGAGGAAAGCTAAAGTGGGCATGTCAGATCTAAGAAAAAGATGCAAAGTGTCCAGCAAGCTGAGGAAAGGTCTGAGGTGCCCCTTAGCACTGGAAGCTATTTTTCTGAGGCAAGAAACATTTGCCTCTTATAATTTCTGTCCTAGTTAGCTTTTTGTTGCCTCGAGAGACACCATGACTAACAGCAACTGAGGGAGGAAGGGATGCATTTGGCTTACATGTCCCATNACAGTCCATCCTNGGCGGAAGGCAAGGCTGCAAGTCAAGCAGGAGCAGAGGGCAGAACCATGGAGGAGCGCTACTTACTGGTGTGCTCTCAGGGCTCTCTCAGACTGCTTTCTTGACAACTCAGGACCACCAGCCCAGGGCTGGCTCTGCCCACAGTGGGCTAGCCCTTGCACATCAATCATTAATCAAGAAAACACCCCTCACACTTGCCTACCAGACAATCTGATGGAGGCAATTCCTTAATTGAGGTTCCCTCTTCCCAGGTGGCTCTATTTTGTAGACAAAAACTAACCACCACAGTATTTGAGAGACTACTTAGAAAAGAACACAGTAATACTATCTCAAGGATGCTGTACGTACAAAGGGAAACTATGATAGGACTCATTGTTTACGAATTATAAAACAAGAGAAGCATACCGTGAGCAAATTTTTAATAATAGTCACATCCCAGTCATTCCCATCTCCCCCGGACTACTGAGAGGCCTAAGGAGTGACGGCTGCCCCTTCTCAATGAAGGATAGCCTACATCCAGTTCGGCACTTGCCTGCCTACCTCCAGTGGAGCACCACATGATTTCACTAGCTTAGCTGGGGAGGCCTATCTGTGGCAAGGAAGGAGGGGTGCTAAGGTGACAGTTGGTGAAGGTCGTGGGAAGGAAGGGGAAAGGAGAAGGCTCTGGCTCCTCAGAGAATGCAGGGAAGTGAGTTTGCTACTGGGCCTGCAGCCTGGATCTGAAACCCACTCTAGTTTTGTTCTTTGACTTCACGAGCAATAAATAGATACAGAGAGGAACTGGCTGACATTTTGTCCCTGATGCCTAAGGNGAGTGGAATCCCGGTCCAGCCTCACCCAGCTTTGCTGGGCAAACAGCAGGAATGGCTCCTGCAGTCAGCNCACAGAAGAGAGGGATAAAAAGGAAGTACTTGGCTCATTTTTTCTCAGTTGGGAAAAAGCATGGAATTTTATGCTTCTTTTCTTTTATGCTGACACTGAAGCACTGGGGACAGGGAGGGGTACACTGATGCCAAATTCTCCTCAGTGCCCTACTTCCTTTTGCCCTTGGTTCAGTAAGCTCTCATTGCCACGGGCCATCTAGTCTATTCTCCATAGTTATAACTATATAAAGCTCACTTAACGTCCCTTAAGCTTGCACTTATTTTCCATTTAAAATTTAATTTTGTGTCTATGTATCTTTATATATAGCAAAAGGCCCCACATGCTCTCTCAGGACAGAGAAGGGCTCTTTTACCCCTGTGACTTCAGCACAGGACAAAGGCCATTTAGATACTTTAAGAAATATTGTTTGACACTGAGGGCAAACAGAGCCATTCCCCTGGTCACACAGAGCCTGAGTAGCCTGCAAAGAAATANTAAACTATAATGAATGATTCCCATTGATTTTAGATTTTCTTAGCATCCCAGTAGAAGCAGCTTTTGNGAGCAATGCAGTTTNACCTTTACTGGATCTCACAATTGGGAAATCGATCTTGGAAATAAGCTCACAAAAAATGCAACATTGTCCAAGTGCTTGACATTAACTTGAATGCTAAATCTTATTTTTTTTTAGAGTTATACTGCTAATTAGGCCGTGCAATATTGCTCCTTTCTGCTTCTACATTTCAGTCTGTATAGACAGTGCCAGCATAATTTTATTTCAGGTATCCAAGATCCCTAAGAGGTATGTATCTGAGGCTGGTTATTGTTTTTAAGCCACTTCCCTTGAATTTGTCACCACCCCATTCTTGTGATCTTTTCTGAGACCAAAGAGACTCAGGTTCAACTCTCCCTGAAAGGCACCTGCTCGTCAGANCAGAAGCAGCAATGGGAACAAAATGGCAAGGATGGAATACCTAAAATAGTCCCTTCCATTTTTGTGACTAGTAGACTTAATCAAGGCTAACACTAAGCACAATGGCCAAGATCACACGAACACTTAAGAAAAGCAAGGGGTAGTTTAATTGTAGGCTTGGAANTGTTCCTTTTATTATCACAATAGGAAAGAAATTAATCATAATTATAACTTAATTTACAGTGTGTTTAATAGGGATAGTTCTGAATTTTAGGAACTTACATTAAAATGTTCATTAGTGATGGTGCTATACACGAGAAGATGTAGCATCAGCGTATAAGCCAGGGAGGTTAAATACTACATCTGTCAGATACATTCTGGTTTTTATATGCTTCAGCAAAAAAGGTAATTTTATTTCTAGAATAAAATTTTTCATTGCCTACATAAATACTGATTAGCAAGGGTAAATTTTGGCACATTTATCTGAAGTTTTGTTTGGGGCAGTCATTAAAAAGGAACACTGATTTTCATCCCTTTAGATTAATTGAAACTTTCTAGGTGTTTTCCGTTTCATAGCAATGTATTCCCACGGATTAGCTGCAAGCCTTTAGGTTTCTGCTCTAGAACATAATGCTAAAGGCAAGAGCTGATAAGGGAAAGTAATACTGCGATTACAACAATGTGATACTAACGTGAGGCACACAATTAATTCTGTAAAACTGCCAGGTAGCCACCGATGATCTGGGCAGATATTTTCAAGATAGTTGCTGTGCTCTTAGTTCTTAGTCAGGATTCAAAAGCTAGTCTTGTTTATTTGCTTAAATATGACGGAGTCTGTGACAAAGTGGCTCCAGCTGTTGCTGTGACCTTCATGAGTCCACTCATGTATCTATTAGATCGTGGGCATATACACACACACACACACACACACACACACACACACACACACACACACACATGCACGAATGCCTGGCTGATAACACACAGAACACATAGTTCCTGTGTGTAGTACACCCCCACTATGCAGTTCAACTAGTTGAAGCAGAACAAGAAGTTGCCCATTCCCTCTCCCTTGGTACACATGCTGGGAAGCACACATAGGGCCCTTTGATCCCTGAGGTTGGGAGGTGGGAAAGCCATCGGTTTTAAAAACAAAACCTACCTGCACCCACACCTTGGCTTTTGTTTGTTGCTGTTTGTTTATGAGGGTTTTTTGAGNGTTTAAGAAAGAGTAAAACTGGGAAGTAGTGATATTTCCTTTCACTTCTAGATCTCATATACTTACTGTGAAACTGAACATAAAATATACCTTNCTTGCACTTTGATGGTGACCCTTTGGGAAGTTATAACAGATGACGTGTTTTTTCAAATGACTGATTCACCCACTGGCTCCAGCTGTCACTACCTATATTATATACGATAGGGCTTTGCTGCCCACTGGGCTTTCTTCTTACCTCTATCACCTCCTCATATTCTTCCTCATCCGCCATTTTTCCAGAGTAGTAGTGGTACCTACAAACTTTCCATATTCCATACAAACGAAAATATATTAGTATTTTCTTATGACACCATAAAAAAATTTAAAATCAAGACAGTCAACACGATTATATATTTTCGTGGGATAAGGGGCATTTAAACAGATTACAGAAGAAAGGGCTTCCCCCTCCTGGATCCCTCAGTGATATGCTGAGCACAGCTACCCATACACCCACCCATACAGGGGTCACCCAGTTCAAGTTTTAAAAAGAAGTAAGGCAATTTGGACTCAAGAGATAGAATTGAAATGACCAAACATTTAGAGAGAAAATATTTTCAAGCAAAAAAAATTTTTTTAGCAAAAGAAGCGTTAGTGTGGTTTTCAGTAGTTGAAATTGTGCCTCAGAAACCCCAAATCCTAGAAAGGCTAACTTAGTATTCTGCCTCAATCCAGAATGCTATATGCAGTATTTCTTATATTATTGGAACATGTAGAATAAATCTGTCCATAAATTTCAAAATAAAAATAGAAACCTCAAGGCAATGGGGTTATTTTCTTCGGAAAACCATTGGTTTCTGTGGGTATTTTTTCCGCTTCTGTAGCTCGCGTTCAAGCCTGAAAAATACGAAAAAATTAAAGCATTGGTTGAAGTATGTGTCTGCTTGTCAGTCTTTGGCCTACATTTCTAATTCAGGAACTAGGGAAAGGCTGAAGGCCTTTCGGCCTGACGCCAGAGTGTGGCTGCTCCATACAAGCTGGGTGATGTCTGGGAGCAGCTGCCCCTCTCCCAGGGACGCTCGACTGTAAACCAATACCCTGGGTGGCTGGTTTTGTTAAGCTAGCGAAACTGCTGGTCCTTCTGAGGCAAAGGAAGCTCTGTGGGGCGAGATAAATATAGGAACACTGACCATAGAGCCTTCTTCATAGGAATATATTTAGGGCAAAAATGAAAAGGAAAATTGGTGTTAGACAGCCAACTTGGTCCAGCAATAACTGGCGAGGGCAGGACTGAGTCAATCTCCACGCTCCGTGACAGAGATGACTAATGGGGTCTTCCTAGCCACATCTCATTGCTGTTTCCCCAGTTAGGTACTCAAAACTTTGGAAAATAATTCAAGGGGAGTCGTGGAACATACTCTCAGGAGAACATTCCGGAAGAAGACAATAAATGGGCCTTACCTTCGAGCTATGCGAAGAACCCTGGCCAGCAGCAAATCCTCTCCCCGCTCTCCCCTCCTGAGAAGCCCAGGCAAAAGCCACCCCGGTGCCGGCGCTCCCAACTTATCATGTGGNGGGAGCAGCCAATCAGATCTCGAGTTGCTCAAATTTCAGAAGCTAAATATACTGGGTGATCTTCTGCAAACCACCTGTTCATCAATTCCGCTAAAGGATAAAGGGTAACAAACTGCTAGCACAGAACTATTCAAATGTGATGGAATTTTACCTAAGTGCCAACCTGAGAGTCAAGTTCAGGCTTAATTTACCAATTTTTGAAGCCTTGTTCAATATCCCGATTGGGCAAAATGATTGAGACTAGGAACTAAGTGGGACTTGGAGGCTTTGACTCTTGTTTCTGGCTTTACACCATCTGATTTCACAGAGGCCCATAGGATTCCTTTGGAATGCTTACTTGGGAGGGACAGGCATATCAACGGTTTGGCTATGTGAGAAGCTAAGGAATACAATCCAGAAATCATTAGGCTGTCAGAAACATTTTTTTTAATGCAATGCAATTATAGGTGACAATATTTGGTTGTAACACTGGATGAGATATCCACAAGTGTAATCAGAGTTTGACCTCATTGATTTCCTGGCTGCTGGGGATACAAGGCTTCACCTCTCCATNGTAACGGAGTGGCTGATTTCCTATTGACTCCCCGTCTCCTAGAAGCAAAGCATGGATGCTCACCCCATAGGCTGCAGTTATCAACGGCAAATACAGATCAACTGGGAACCAGGAAATTACTACCACAGCAGGAGAAAATGATAGCCTACTGGGCAAGCCACAGTGTAAGACACTCACTTGGTACAGAATCATCTAACAGCTGGCCATGGTGGCCCAAGCCTTCCATCTAAGCACTTGGGAAGGAGATGAAGGCTAGCCTAGACTACATGNGTCCACATCTCAAAAACAAANCACAAAACCAAACATCAGAAACAGATCAAAACAACAACCACACAATCATCCAACAACTTCCTTAAAGCTTGCCTTTGTCCCTCCTTTTGTCCCTCCTTCTTATTCTGTCTTTCATCTGAATCTACTGTTTAAGGCTACAATCTGATTCTTTCTGTCCTCATACAATGCACATAAACTATAAACTCAAATGAAACAAGAATTTATCTTTCTCTGGCTTGCTTCTGAACCAAGGCTTAAACTCCAGAGGTCTCCTCATTGACACGAATCTTACTGCAACAGTTTTNAGAGTGAAATATTACAAAGCCATCTTGTGCTTCGAGGCTATTTACCTCTCTGTCCTCCTTGCTGCATGATTTGTATGACAGTAACTAATATTTAATCTTTTTATCATCTTCACTAAGAATCCCAGTTCATCTCATGTGGCCTCATGCATCTTATGAGCAAGAGTTATCTGTGTAACCTGAGATCATTCACTTGGTGGCTGTAGACTGGAAACATAGCTTCTTAGTCAATATATACTACAGAAAAAACATGCTAAGTCTATGAGTTCCAGCTCAACCTGGGCTACTCTTCATCTATTAAAAAAAAAAGCAAAAATTAGAAACATTATTTGTATAAAATAAATTCCAAAAAATGAAACATGGACTTTCTCAAAGGCAGTCAATGTTAAATTCCAGATATTTCTAAAGGAGGTACTAACAAATTTACATATAAAAACTGCAATAACCTTTTTAATAAAATCACACTGATATATCTATCCTACTTTACTTTGCACAAATAATTCTATGGAATGGCTAGAGTATAGTTAGTCTAATCATTGCTTCATTCATTAGCATTTATGTTGTCTTGCTTTTGTTTATTTGTTTTGTTTTGACCCAGTTCTTATTATATAGCTCAGGCTGGGATCATACTCAGGGCCCCCAGCCTCAGCCTCCAGGGTAGAAGGATTACAGGTCTGCACAAGCAGGCGCGGCTTGTTTCATGTTTTTATTTTCTATAACAAAATAAAACAATACAGCACTAAAGAAAGCATAAGACACAGTAGGCACCCCTACATGTTACGTTTGCCTAGCTGTATGAAATGTTTCCTTGGGATAAATTTCTAGAAGCAAAATTACCAAGCCCCGGGTTATAGGCACATTTTGAAAATTGATAACCTTTGCCAAGTTGCCATCCAAAATAGCTCTGCTCATTTGTTGTGCACNNATCTAGGCTAGCTTAGGGTTATCAGCCTTGTAAACTGTACAGTCTACTGGGGAAATAGTCACTTTTCTGTTGTAGGATGANTATGTATGTATTCCAGAAATTAATACATTGAAATCTTGTCCCCTAAGATGATAGTATTAGAAGTCGAGGCTTTGGGTGGCCTCACATGAGGGCGGGCCCTTGGGGAAGGGATTGTTGTCTTTCCCTCTTTCCACCATGTGAGGACACCAGAAGCAGTGTGCCTCTAGTAAAAGCAGCCTCTGAAGAACCCTATGCTGCTGGCAGCCTGGCCCCAGACTTCCAGTTCCAGAGCTACATGAGCAGGTCATTTCTGCTGTTTATAAGTCATCCAATTTATGGTCTTTTGTTTTAGCAGACTTGATGGGCTCAGACACACTATATTACTTTAACAACTCCATGGCAGTCAACAGGGGACACCAGAGGAGTGGAACCCCAAACTCCATGTATGTACAGAATATCCAGAAGGCAGGCANCAAGTAAGCTCATATGAAAATATCTTGCCTTAGACTGCTTGAGTTCACTCCTTCNTAAGTGAAAGTCCTAAATTCCCAGCTAAATTTGTCTGCTCTACACTGTTNCAANAATTTGCAAAGCTTGTAAGAAATGAGAGTNCCGGGTGAGTTAGTCATGTTCCCATCATGGTAACCCAGGAACAAATGTACCAGCAGGCAGCATGTATTTCCCTGCTCATTACCCCAAACTCAAACACTGCCATGCTGTTAGTGAGCTCTGCAGAGGCTAACATGAGCTGTGCCCTCTCAGAATGGGAGCATATCTCTATTTTCCTGGCCTCTCTATGGCCTCTTATGCAGAACAAGAATAAAAACAAAATCTTGGTTTAGCGATACGTTCTTATTGCATGTCTTGAGTTGTGGTGGCCCACAGAGGCTTCCTAGTGAGAACTTACTCAGGGTCAGAGAATCTGACCTTGCTTCACCCAACAGGGCTGCATGATGGGATGATTTGGCTATGAGTGTGGTTATCAGGTGTTTTGAAGGATCTACACTCAGCTGTACAGTGTGCTTTGATCTAGCAAGGGGGAGGTCTTTTGCCTCTCCCCTTGGCATATTCTAAAAAGCCCTTTTGAATAAAGCTCTGGGCGGCTGGGTATTGAACCAGAGCCCTCCCGAAGCTATCCTGTGTCTCTTTCTTATCGCCTCCTT
>LZPO01108209.1:45804-56055 GCA_001675575.1 Neotoma lepida | reverse complement strand
TTCTCTGGAGGAATTACCTTGCAACATTCTGGAGGTGCCAGAGAGATTCCCAGAGACCCTGATGCCTGGTTACTGGGGGCCTGGGATCCTCTGGACAGATAGCATGGGGAATGGACAGTTTCTAGGGGCACACATTCTGAGACCCCAGGAACTTCNCTTGCCTCTGCTCCTGTTGACCCAGAGGTTCTTGATGCCTCCACCCTAAAAGGAGAAACTACATAAAGTTGTCTGGATCTGTCCCCTGTGGAGATGAATCTGTTTATGGCACCTTCTGCATAGGACAATTACGAAAGGCTGGATGTGGCCCTAATGCCAGTGTCTGGGATCCATGTGAGACATCACCAGATCCCCTGTTTTTGGTCTATGTGGTGGCCACCTCTGGTTGTCTTTATTGTTGCCTGTTTGTGTGTCTCTATGTGTGTTTTTGTCAATTCTATTGACTGGAAGAAGAGGGGCTGCGATGGGAGGAGGCATGAACAGTCATCTCAAGACACTGTTGATGTGTATGGGATCTTGGTTTGGCCAGGTCTCTCAGAGAAACCCAAGCCTCTACCTGTTCTCTCCACCCTACCTGTCTAACTTCCCCCCTCCATATTTCCTAGCTTAATCTAGACTATGCCCAAGGAAGGGGAAATAGTTGCCCCTGGCTGCACATATGCACACACTGCATAAAGGTGGGGGTGGGCTGGGGCTGCTGCTACTGTAGTGTTGGTGCTGGTGTTTCCTCTACCTCAGGCCCCCTCTTCCCTCTACACACATGGAGTGGTTCTATGTGGGCTGCTGTGGATTATGATCATTGTTAATAAAAAAAAAACTGATTGGCTGATAGCAGGGCAAGAAGAGATTGGACGAGACAGCTTGATGCAGAGAGAATGGNGGGAGGAAGAAGGGTAGAGTCAGGAGAGTCGAGGGAGATGCCAACCAGCCACCAGGCAAGCAGGATGTGTAGAAAATGAGGTAACAAGCCATGAGCCACGTGGCAAAGCATAAATAGAAATATGGGTTAATTTAAGTGTAAGAGTTAGCTAGCAACAAGCCTGAGCTATCAGCCAAGCATTTATAAGTAATATTATGCATCTGAGTGGGTTATTTGGGACCAGGCAGTTCGCACAGGAAATGTCCATTTACAGTGGGCCATGGGAGGCATTTCCCTGGGGCAGAGGCAGCCCTCATCCTCCCTAGCCAGCTCCAAGACCCAGAGGTTCACATCTTTCCCCTTTCATGATTTACGTCTCCTCAATCAACAATCTGTATCTTTGGAACCCACCATTCTCTGAAAAACCTTAGGATCTTACACCCACCAGTTGACCTGGGATGATTGTCAACAGCTCCTAGCTAGCNTCTTCACGGCCAAGGAGTGGGACAGAGCAAGACAGCCACCCTTAGGCTAGGCAGGGGATCACTGATGGACGGTACAGCCCAGGTAGAACACATTCTGCCCAATCTGACTGGAACCCTAACGCCGACCAAGGTAAGAAGNTGCTGGACAATTTTTGCCAGGTCCTTTTAGGAGGACTGAAGGCGACTGCTAGAAAACCTACCCATCTGTCTAAGGTGAGTGAGGTAATTCCAGAGCCCCAAGAATCCCCCACTGGGTTACTGGAACACCTCTGAGGCTTACCAGGTTTTACCCCCATAGACCCAGATGTGCTAGAAAATCAGCAAACACCAAATATTGCTTTTATTATTCAGTCAGCCCCAGATATTGGAAAGAAAATTCAGAAGCTAGAAGGGTTTGAGGATATGAAAAGGTCCCGACTATTGGAGATTGATCAGAAGGTTTATAACTGTGAGTTTGTAGAAGGAAAGCAGAACAAAGGATTTACCTGGGCAGCAGGGAGACCAATATGAGAGATCCTAGAAGGGGAAGCCCGAAAAGCGAGGAAAAAAAGAAGCCAGAGAACAACCAAATCCTATATTGCAAGCAAAAGGGACACNGGAAAAAATGAATGCTCAAATTGGAAGAGAGAAGGATGTCTGTCCTTCATTTGGATGAGAACTGACAGAGTCCAGGAGCCCTGAGCCCCCAGGATCCCAGGGTAACATTAAAGGTAGAAGCAAATCTGTTAAATTCCTGGTCAACATGGGTAAAGCCCATTCAGTTCTGACAGGGCCACTTGGACCAGTGTCATCTCGATGACATCCAGGGGGCTACCTGACAGACTGCCCTCTNTCCCTGAATGGCTTCCCAGACAGTAGACTTGGGACAAGGTACTTGTCTTAGTTAGGTTTTTATTGCTGTGAAGAGATACCACGAACATGGCAACTCTTATAAAGAAAAACATTTAATTGGGGTGGCTTACTTAGTTTCAGAGGTTCAGTCCATTATCATCAGGATGGGGAGCATGGTGACATTCAGGCAGACATGGTGCTGGCTACATCTTGACCAGAAGGCAGCAGGAAGTCGACTGACTGTTGTCANACTGAGTGAAGCTTGAGAAAAAGACCTCAAAGCCCACCCCCACAGTGACATACTTCCTCCAATAAGACCACACGTACTCCACAAGGCCACGCTTCCTAATGGTGCCATTCCATTTGGGGGCCATTTTCTTTCAAACCAGTACAGTACTATAACCTACTCCTTCTTAGTCATGGCCAGTCGGCTCCTGTTTCCTAATTGGGAGACTTATTATTAAAATTCAGGGCAACTCTCTCCTTTGAGGAGGCCACCACCCTTCTTACTTTGAATCCTACTCCCCCACACCCCATATTCTTTTGACCTTACTCCCTGTTGGAGGAATACCTATTTCAACCAAGTCCAGCACCTGAAAATGTTGCTCAAACTTTGAGATATCTGCAGGATTTGCAACAGCAGTACCCTGGGGTCTGGACTGAGAATAAGCCACCAGGATGGGCCACCCATCAAACATCAGTGATCATCCAGGTACTAAGTACTGCTACCCTAGTATGGGCCAAACAGTATCCCATGAGTTAAGAAGTCAAACAGAGGGTTGCTAAACACATTAACTGATTATGGACATCAGTGATTCTTATCCCTTGGCATTCCCCTTAGAACACCTCCCTGTTCCTGGTCCTGAAACTGGTACCCAGGACTACTGACCTGGAAATCACCAAAAGGGTAGAAACCATTCACTCCATGGTTTCTAACTCCTACACCCTCCCAAGTCTTCTGCTACCAGAGAAACAAGTATACACAGTTCTAGACTTAAAAGATACCTTCTTTTGCCTCCCATTGGCGCCTATAAGCCAACCCATTTTTGCTTTTGAATGGGAAGATCCTGAGGGAGGATTTACGGACCAACTGACCTGGGTTAGGTTACCACGGGGGTTCAAAAACTCTCCCACACTGTTTTATGAGGCCTTGAGTGCTGACCACCTGACTTTCTAGTCAANGTATCTGGAGAGCACCTCATTACAATACCCTCACAGCTTCAGAAACAGGATGAGTGTGTGAAGGCCACTGAGTATGGGGAGTCTCTACAAACACCATGGCCACCAGTGTTGATCCAAGAGAGGCAAGAAGGAAGTCCAGTTCAACACAGCTCAGTAGCTGGTGTTGGTTCAAACTTCGAGAGTCTGACGCTGGNCAGCCTACTTCAGGCATATTTAAGCACAGCACAATTTGGAAGAAAGTTTCTTGGTGATAATTAACTTAATCCCATGTGTACAACAAAGCTTAAGACATAATTATAGCCAAACTCTTGTGAAGTACAAGTGCTGTCTTCCTTAAAGATCTGTTCTATAGATTAACTGAGAAAGCAGGCTCAAGGTAGACAGTGCTGGTAAGGGTCTTAGAGGATAGTGCTATGGACTGACTGAGATGAACCTCAGAGTCTGGGGGAGCCTGGGGTGGCCTGGCCACACAGATAGTGCAGAGGTCACGAGGCTATCAACCACATACATTCCCAGCCTTCTGGGTGGAAAACAGGTTAATTATCTCTTTGAAGAGATGATCCTATGTGTTTAACATTCCTGGTTCCCCTAGTGTTTATCTGTGTGTCATGGGATATTTTGATCAAACTCTGACACTTCCAAAACTAAAATAATAATAATAATAATAATAATAATAATAATAATAATAATAAAGTTTACCTTAAATCAGAGGGTAGAGCTAGCTACTAGCTGACCAAAACTAGCCATAGAGGTTTTGGAGGACCCAGGACATATAGAGAGACATAGAAGTAGTGGGGGAGGGGACTTAGAAAGAGGCTCTGCCCTTTTGGGAGGGAGAGAGAGGAGGTCACTGGTGACTTCTCTGCCACTTCTCTGATCAATCAAGTTCTTACCCCTATATCTGACTCCCAAGTTTTTGTTGATAAAGAATAATTAGATAAACACTGCTTGTTAAAGGAAAATCCAAAATCTCTGTCTCATGTCAGAAGAGCTACCTGGTATGGGACAAGAAAAACCAAAATTAAGGGACTATTCTATTGCCACTAATCTCATAATCTTTTGGTTTTATTTTGATTCTTTAAAACTTTTCTTAAGGTATAAATATTACCTCAAATTTTATATGATATATATATATATATACATATATATATTTAAACTTTCTGTCATGATATTAATGGTCATATAGAGTACTAACTAATTTTAGAAATAGGCTTCATCTATCCTGTACATGATTTCAGGCTTGAGTCTTAAGCAGGTAACTAGGAATTAAGCTTGTGTACCCCAGATATATTTCATAGATTGTGGTCCTTTAACCTATCCAAGATCTGCTGCATATGATATTTAAAATGTTAGCCAGGTGGTAGTGGCACATGCCTTTAATCTCAGCACTTGGGAGGCAGAGACAGGCGGATCTCTGTGAGTTCGAGGCCAGCCTGGTCTACAGAAGGAGTTCCAGGACAGCCAGGATTGTTTCACAGAGAAACCTTGTCTTGAAAAACAAAACAAAACAAAAGTTTAAGTTTTCTGTAGTGACCTGTGACCATTCTTGGCAGTAACTCTTGAGATCTCCAAGGAGATGATGGGGCTCCACAATGATGAATTCACCTGGACTGTGGTAATGATATTAAGCTGATAAACACAACCCAAAGATCAGCTTTGGACTACAAACTGCTCAGGACAATTTCAAAGCTGTTCTCTGAGATGGTTCAACCTCACAGACTACTTCAGCCAGGACTTCAGATAAGCTCTATACTTTCCCATCACACAGAGACTAAACAAAAAATAATACAGCTAGTTGTCCTGGGACTTGACCATTATCCCAATTTTCTCAGGGTCCCCTAGAGATGCTGTCACTCCCAGACAACAGAAAGCACTCTAGAAAACATGATACGCACATTCNCTAGAGGTGGGGTGGGTGGTTTTTGGTCATTCAATGGATTATGGATGTTTGTCATCATTTAGGGGGGTTGGTTGCAAGTTGTTACTGGTCATAGTCAGGGAAAAAACTAAGCAAAGGAGGTTAGATTCAGGGATCTCTTTCTGAAAAGAAAATAGCGGGGATATAAGAATGATAGGATAAAAGGGTAGATTACTGAATCTACTTTTAAACTAAAAAGGCACTACTAGTCTTAAATATTTTACATTGGTATGGATTTTTCTATACTGATATAAATTTAAGGTTATTTTGTTATACTGTTTCTACTCATTTAAGGTATTGTATCTACACAGCTCATTCAATAATGTAATGTAAACTTCTTGTCCTTGAAAGTTATTATTACAAACTATTAAGGATAATTAAGAAATACAGGTTAGTAGTTAGTCATCTAACAATCAGATCTGTAGCCATGTTAGGCATGTTTTTAAGATTAAAAAATATATTTTAGATAGATAAATGGTCTTCAAAACACTTCAGAGATCTACAGAATATGGCATTTAAGATGTTTTAATAACATAGGGCTTTTCATAATAGTGAGACATGTCTGCTCCTGGCAGCACCAATCCACTTCAAAAAAGGATGATGGACATCAAAGAACCTCCATATGGAGTTTGCTTTCATTGTGGCAAAGTTACCCACTAGGCAAGAAANGGCCCTTGTCTTGACTGCTGACACTATGCTGTCCAAATTGGACAAGCAGGATACAAAGGAAAGTGACTGCCAAGCTTTTCTAAGACAAGGTCCTTCAAAATTTCTGCTTCAAAGAAAAGTCTGTCTGATATTCTAGGTCTGTAGGCCAAGNATGGATGCTTNGGGTGACNNTCCAGGCNGCCAGATGTCTCTGTCATTTCTATAGTTTTGAAAATTGTTTTCTCTGCACTTTCTGTTTACTCAGGTAATATTTTATCCTTCTCGGGTCTCTGATAGGGGTTAAAGACTAGATAGTTAGTTATGCCATTTTCTTTGTTACCAAAGTCAAAAAAGAAACAAGAGAGATNTAAAGTGTATAAGATTGAGAGACATAAAAGCTTAAGTTGTTTATCTAAGAAATGNTTTTAGGTCTAAAAAGATATTTTTAGGATGGTAATACAAGTCATGATAAAAAGTGGTTTAAGTATAAAACTTTGGACTAAGATAGGATAGTTAATATAGTACTTTCTCCAAATTTGCCAAATACAAATGGACTGGACATTGCAAATGTAATTCTTTCCTGATAATTTTCTTATTCTATATAGTTTTACTATGTTAGAGTTAAAATCTTTCCTTTTTATTCAGACAAGAAAAGGGGAAATGTTGTGGGATATTTATACACTGTGTGAAGATGTGTTTCTGTGATTGGTGTAATAAAAAGCTAAATGACTAACAGCTAGACAGGAGAGGATAGGCAGGATTTCTGGGAAAGAAAGGAAGAAGAGAAAGAATCTAGGCACACAGGAGAAGCCAGGGAGACACTGAATAGATCGGACATACAGTCCAGAGTAGAGGTAACTGAGCCACGTGGCAGAACATAGATTAATAAAAGCAGGTTAATTTAAGTTACAAGAGGTAGTGGGACAAGCCTAAGCTAATTGTCAAGCTTTCATAACTAATAAGTCTCCAGATCATTATTTGGGCTGGTGGTCCAAAGATAGTCCGACAAGAAAGCTTGCTACATCTTTGAGCACAAAGACCTGGTGTCTCCTACCAACGGCCTGTTAGAGGCACTATAGGCCCTTAGATATTGGGTCTCAGCCAAGAAGGCCCAACTGTGTGTNCCTCATGTCGCCTGCCATGGGTATAACTTGGAAGGAGGCAAACAAATCTTGACCCAGAGCCTAATCTCCATGATCCTACATGTTCCCATGTCTAAGACAAAGAAACAGGTCTGAGAATTTCTGGGAGCAGTAGAGTATTGTCCTTATGGATACCCAGGTTTGCAGAGCTAGCTAAAACATTGCATGATATCCAACTGCTTCAATGGACTGACTCCAAACAGAGAGCTTTTGGGGCCTTGAAGAATGCCCTCATCTCTGCACTAGCCCTAATCCTCCCAGACATCTTCTCTTTGTTCGTGAGNGAGGCCTGAAGCATTGTAAAAGGGGTCTTTGCCTAGATGTGGGACCCTGGAAGAGACCCATGGTCTACCTATCTAAAAGATTTGATCCTGCTTCTGCTGGTTGTCTGGCTTGTTTCTGGGTAGTTGCTACTACAGCCATGCTAGTGAAAGAAGCTGACAAACTGACTTTGGATCAGGAACTGTTCCTAACCACCCTATACTTTGTAGAGGCCCTCCTGAGGGGGACCCCAGATAGGTGGATTCCAATACCTAAATAACACATTATCAAGCATTCCTCCTAGACGAGCCCTGTATCCAATTCTGTAAAACTTTAGCATCAGCCCAGCCAACCTACTGACAACAGAATCTTTCCGTGATTGCTTAGAAGTGGCCTAATCCATCAGACCTGACTCAACAGAGGTTCCTCTATAAGAAGCAGAAAAAGTACTCTACGCTGATGGGAGCAGTTTTGTTCAAGATGGAATCAGGTATGCTGGACTACAGCTGTCACCTTGGACAGGAAAATGTGGGCCCAGTCTCTAAGACAAGGGATGTCAGCACAAAGGACTGAGCTCCTGGAGTTAACCGAGGTACTCCACTGGGAAAAGGCAAAACCATGACCATGTACACAGATAGTAGATATGTATTTGCCACAGCCCATGTCCACGGGGCCCTCTATAGGGAGATGGGGTTCCTCACCCCACCCAGAAAGGAAATTAAAAACATAGATGAAATCTTGGCCCCAGTGGGGCCTCTCCAGAACTTGGTCATCCTGCCCAAATCCAAACTGCTCCAAAGCCCAAACTACACACAGGAAGAAAGCAAATGGGCATAACAGGAAGATGCTAAGCAGGACACTAACAGGTGGTGATTCTTGCCAGACAGGGAGACCCATACACCCTACTGCTCTCAGAAAACAAGAGGTCATCAAACTCTACCAGGCCACCCACCTGGGGGCATCCAAAACTGCTGAGTTACTCCGGTCCCTCAACTAGACAATCTCGTCAAAGACATTGTATCCAGATGTACCACTTTTACACAAGGGAACCCCAAAAGAGGAAGGAAAGGCCACAAGGAACCAGCACCCTAGGAAGGAATCCTTGCCTAAGGAAGCACANTTGGAGAACGTTGGGAAGTGTACTTTACAGAGATAAAAGTCATGGTTCTTGGGTATAAGTATTTGTTATTTTTCATAGATACCTTCTCTGGATACATGGAAGGATATTTTACCCAAATGGAGACAGCCTCAATAGTTACCAAAAAACTCCTCCAAGAGTTAATTCCTAGATTTGTGTTGCTCCTCTCCCTGGTCTGACAATGGCCCTGCTTTCATGGCCAAAGTTTCCCCAAATCTGGCAAAGGTCCTCAATGTTGATGGTAAACTATAAGCTGCAGAGCTCAGTGTGCATAGGGAGGGTGAACAGTGCTTTAAAGGAAGCTTTAATTAAATATGTCCTTGAGACCAGTGAAAACTGGGCCAATTTCCTATCATTTACCCCCCTGAGGACCAGGTGCACCCCATATTGAGAAGGTTTCNCCTCATCTGAAATTATGTTTGGGAGGCTCCTCCCTCTCTTCCCTAAGCTCAGAGATGTTCATACAGCAGAAATGACTATTCTCTGCTCAAGTCCTTACAGGCCCTACAACAAGGTCAGAGAGCTATTCATCTGAAGATTTGAGAGGCCATGCCCTTACCAGTGTCTGAGCCTGCCCAGAAGTTCCGGCCTCAGACCTTGTGTGGGTAAAGAGAATCCTAACTTGGAGCCTGGAGTCAACGTGGAAAGGCCCATATCCTGAGGTCCTTACTACCCCTACAACAGTGAAGGCTNCTGGTGTCACCCCATAGATCCCACCAAACTCAGTTGAAGGGGGCTACCAAGACCAATAACAGATGGGTCGTCATCAGGTCATCTGACCCGCTAAGGATGGGCCACTAAGTCGTGACTGTAATTGTCCTATTTGCCTTCTTTGTCTCCCCGTGGGAGAGGCCCATAATCCCCATAAGTCAAGACATTGGGCATGAAAATTTAAAAAAAGACCCAAACCAGGGANTTTATAGCTAATCTTTCCACTGAGACTCAGGTGGACTTCTGTAAAATATTATAGCCAGAGGCTACTGTGAGAAGAGGCCCCAAAGGAACATGCTCTTGGGATTGTGGGTCCAGTAATTTACAGGGCTCTAATCCAGCCAATACTTACTTGCCCTGCCGGCACTCCTCCCCCAACAGCTGCCAAGAGCCAGTCCAATACCATCGTGCTTGTGGAACCAATTCCCCCTGGAGGCACATTGCTCCCTTCATAGTCCTAGAGAGAAAACCATCACAATCTACCTTTCTTTCGATAGTCTTGGGCAATGCAGTCCCATATCTACAAAGGTTAGGGCCTGGCAGGAAACTGAAGGTCATTGGGAAACCGGAAGAACCTGGGGGGTCAGGTTGTGTGTGAACAGTCAGTTGAGTGTGCATCTATTCATGAACCATTTTTAACCAGACATAGGTAAGGACTGCTGGCTGTCCCTGCACTCCAAACTCCCATATCATGTTGAGACCCTAATGGCTTAACCAAGTGTACATCTTCGGAATTGTTTTCACTGGGGGAGACCTCACTCCTCTGTGTTCTCTTGTATGTCATACCACAGGTGTTCATCTATAATGGAGAAAGGAAAGGGCCCACCTAAATCTAGATCGGGGCTTCCTTGTGCATGGCCAGCTGTCCCATTCTTATTTCTCTGTTGGGAGGGGCAGGCAATCTTGAGCTCTACTGCAGGAGAAACTCCAGTCCTAATTGTGGGGGATAAAAACTTTAAGAAACAGGGAGGAGAGTCTTGGACCTGCCTCAGCTGAATGTACCAGGCTCTGGGGACTCTCCATGGGAGACCTTGCTTTGGAGGAGGTGGGAATTGGGGGTGGGTTAAGGGGAAAGGCTG
>LZPO01108209.1:4331-34668 GCA_001675575.1 Neotoma lepida | reverse complement strand
CTGCTAAAACAAACAGGAATCTTGCTGGGCACAGGGCAGATACCTGTAATCTAATCATTTAGGAGGTAGAGGCAGGAGGATTATGAGTTCACATCCTGTTGCACTGGAGGCCTTTGCACAGGCTGCTCTCTCAGCCTGGAGTCGGCATCCCCAGAGCGTCTCCGAGCTAGCTGTTCCTCATGTTCAGCTGTCTTCCTCTGAGACAGCAAGGCCTACATTGTAAACATTTCTCAAATATATTCTCTTGGAACCTAGCACAGCTTAACCACATATTCAGTTTTGCTCTACAGCTCTNTAGTGCTGTCTGCTTACACTGTCTGAAGTTCTTTGAATAGACTGGTTTATTTCATAATTTCTTGTCTTTGTATTTGTCTTCTCTGCCAAAATATTTACCTCCTCTCCTTTGAACCTTATTAATTTATTATGATTCCAATGCCACATCTTTCTAAGGGCTTTTCTTGATCTGTNCCCCCTGAATTAACTGTATATGATGTCACGATTATTATAATTCTGTTTTCCTTCTCCATGTATACATATATACATGTACACACGTGTAAGAATGTTAGCAGGAATATGTGTGTGTGCCTATGGAGACCCAAGGTTGAGATTGTTAGTCTTATTTGAGACTCTTCTTTGACAGCTTATTCATTGAGAAAGGGTATCTCAGTTGAACACNGATAGCCAATANAGATGGTCTGGCTGGCCAGCTTGCTCCAGGGATCCTCTATATGAATGGTTCTCAGTCTTTCTAATGCTGAAACCCTTTAATACAGTTGTGGTGACCCCAAACCCTAATATTATTGCACTGCTACTGTAATTTTTCCCAGTATAATTGCTGGTTGGCTAGTAAAGACTTTCTATTGGCTTGAGCCCATGCCTGAGTGGTCTTCTCTGAGGGAGAATTTCCTCTCAACACTATTTTCCCTGTACTCCAGCAGTTAGCAAAGCAGAATCAAAGGCTAGCAAAAATATCTGACTTCCTCTTTTAAAGTGAGTCATTTTAGTTTTAAAACACTTATTACTAATAGCTAAACTGTTGGCCTGTCTTGTAGTCAGAGCATATTAATTTTAATTAGTGATGTGATGATGTAGTTTGGTGGAGATAGGAAATGAGTTAGCAGAATGCAATTTGCTAATTCTTGAAAGTTATTATTATCAACTATTAGGATATAGAGAAATGAAAGTTAGTGGTTAGTCATTACAATCAAACTTGTAGTCATATTAGGTGTTTTCAAGGTTAAGCAGAGATATATTTTAGATAGACAGGTTCTTCAAACCCTTCAGAGATCTGCAGAATATGGCATTTAAAATGTTTTAATAACTTAGATTTTTTTTCTTTTTTATGACTATGAGACATGTCGGCTCCTGGCAGCACCAATCTGTTTNAGAGAAGATATGGGCATTNAAGAGACTGCATATGGAGTTAACTTTCATGTGGCAAAAGTTAGCTACTGGGAAGAAAGTGCTCTCTCATTGACTGCTGACAGTAAAAAAAAAAAAATCGACAAGCAGGACACAAAATAAAGGACTACCGATCTTTGCCAAGACAAGTGTGGTTGCAGCTTTGGCAACAGGCATCCTTTAAGGNCAAGACAATATGGCACCATCGCTGTAGTGGCTTTGCAATCCAGAAAAGGTACAATGCCTCTTCTTTCGAAGGCAGCTGCACAGGCAGTGGGCTGATGGTTTCTGGGCTGATGGCTTCTGGTGTACAATGGAACAGCAGTTGGAACAGTTATTCTTGGAGGAATAACTAGGCTGACAGAGTCTGGCCTCTCAATGATAGACTGGCATTTAATAAAGGAGATGAAACCACCCACAAGCTGAGAAAAAATAGGAAGCTGAATTCCAAAAACGCCAGCAATTTCCAGACACTGGAGGAATTCAAGTTTATTTGGTACATGGAATACTCACACCAAATGTGGGATCCAGCTGTAGACCTTGAATACATCCTGCTTCACAAATGAGTCTGTCAGATANGCTAAGCCTATGGGCTGAAGATGATGCCCCAACATTGCAGAGAAACCTCAGGTGACTGTCCAGGCAGCTGGCTGTTTCTGTCAACTCATATTTCTTAGAAGTCACTTGTTTGCACTTCCTGTTTTACTAGGCAATATTACTTCCTTCTTGGGTCTCTGAGGGAGTTGAAGATTAGATAGTTATAGTTTTTCTTAAGAAATTTCAGAAAAGGAACTCACCAAGGGGTGCTAAGTATGTAAGTTTAAAAGACACATAAGTTTGAAAGGTATCATAAAATAGTTTTCTGTGAGTAATATAAGTTAGGATAGAAAGTGAGTTAGGTACATTTAGAACTCACCCAAATAGGATAGATAATGGAGTATTTTCTCTGAATTTGTCAAATGCAAATGGACTAGACATTGTTGATGTATTAATTGCTTGTATATATTGTATATAGTTATTGTACTAATTGTATATAGTTTTTCTTATATTAGTTATAGTTTTTTATTTTTATTTTTTTATTTAGACAAAAAGGGGAAATGTGGTGATATTTTATCTGTGTCTCCCAATAAAATTTATCTGAGGATGGGAGGAAAAATGGGCAGCCTGCCGTTAGTAGTAAAAACAAAAGTCATGCAAGTTAGCACACGCCCTTAATCCATCTGGTTCTCTGTGAATCCAAGGTCACATTGGGAACAAGCGGAAGGCTGTTCCCAGCATCAGCCATAGAGTTCTGGAGGTCTGTGCAGACAGAAGGAAGTGATGTAGTTTGGTGGAGATAGGAAATGAGTTAGCAGAATGGACAGGCATAAAAAGCCCGGTTAGACAGGAAGTCATTCTCTTCTCTTTGCTTCGCTCTCTTTGGAAGCAGCGGCAGCATCGGTGAGGTGAGGCTAGCTGGTGGCTTGTTTCTAATTCCTCTGATCTCTGTCAGATTTTTCACACCTATTTCTTGTTCTGTTTATTAATAAGACCGTTTAGAAATTCATCTTACAATGTGAAATCCAAACAGAAAATTCTAAGAAGCATATTACAGGCAGAGACAGGAGGATCTCTATGAGTTCAAGGTCAGTGTGGTCTACATAGCCAGTTCCAAGATAGCCAGAACCACAGAAAGCCTGTCTCAATGCACCCCTCCCAACCCCAAATAAAGCATCTTACCTATGTTCCTGTTAATTATACACTTTTCATTCTTATGGTTTTTTGGTTCTAATTTTATACCAAATTCATAGTGAATTGTTTAAACGAAATTTTCTATAAACTTGATGATGTACTCAAATATTTAAAATAAATTTTGAAATAAAATGACTGATACTATAATTTCTTTTGAAGACAATCTCACTATGTAACAGAGTATNGTTTTGAACTCTCAGTTCTTCTGCTTTAGCCTCCTGAGAGCTAGGATCACCCAGCCCAGCAGACCAAAGGTAGCCTTGCCCCCACCCTAGAGAAGCCACTGCTATCTAGTGACTACCTACCAGCCCTTGCTTATATACTAACTGAAGTGAGTGAGCTTAGATTTATTTTAAGAGGCAAAAATTTACTTTGTCTCAATAAAATAACTGGTATAAACAATATATATATATAAAACATACATATTAATAAGGTTTTAATGGAACTGTTACAGATTTCAGGTTGACAGCTAGTTTAAAATAAGGTAAAGCTCCTTCATTACCCAGTTGATTTTANTTGCATCCCGAAAGGTCAAAAGTCAAACTGTTTCCCTTAAAATAGAAACCACATACAATAAAAAACTAACNTGTAANGTTGATCAGCTTATGATTTAAAACCAATTAAAATGTTTAATTAATTTAATTAAAATATCTTTTAAAATAGCTTTAATTTAGTATACAGACCATTGGATTAGTGAGCCCGGTTCGCTACTTATTGACACGACAAGAGCATGTCAAGTTATCTGTTGTAATGTCTTTTTCTTTTGACACAGGGTCTTGTGTATCCCAGGCTGTCCTTGAACTCACCAGGTAGCCTAGGATAGCCTTGAAAACTTAATCCTTTTACCTCCACCTCCTGAGTGCTGGGATTGCAAGGGTGTGCCATCATGCCTTACTTGTGCTGCACTGAGGACTGAACTCAGGGCTTTCTGTACACTAGACAAGCACCCGACCATCTGAGCTATATGTCCAGCTTCCTGTGCTATTTTGTCAAATGTATAATTTATTATTTGACATATATCTCAAGATANGTGAAGTATAGATGCTACAGTGCAGAAATGGAACACTTTAACAGATACACAGACCCAGCTCTTAACCAAGAACCACCAAGGTGCCCCATGAATTCTTTCCTAAGGCAAGTCTAGGCATACAGTGCTTATAGCACTTTCTAATAATCGCATGCTAAGTAGCAGTTAAAATGGCCAAACCCTGCAAGCGTGTGCTCATTCACAGCCCTGGAGAATGTCATGCTGGCTGAGTTGATGTGAAACTTAATGGAGTAGAACTCCTGACCTCAGGGGCTGTCTACAGCGTTCTGCTAAAACAAACAGGAATCTTGCTGGGCACAGGGCAGATACCTGTAATCTAATCATTTAGGAGGTAGAGGCAGGAGGATTATGAGTTCACATCAAGTCCACATAGAGTTCTAGGCCATCCTGGGTTGCACAAGAACCTGTCAAAAAGTGGGAGAAGGAATCTTGCAATATGGCATCAGAAGGAGGTACTGAATGGTCTCCCAGTGTGACTGTCAAGCTTGGCATTCAAAGATACAGCAAAGGTTGTCATTTGTGATTAGGAGTAGAGGGCCTTCCAGGTGGAGAGAACATGGTCCCGTGCATAAGTCTAATCTATTTTGAATTGATTATTATAACTAATGGGAAGGATCTACTTTTATTCTTCTGCACATGGATACTGTTTATTTATAAAAGGGAATGATCTCCCAACACCTTTCCCCACCTTTGTTGAAGATCCTTTGGCTGTGGATACATGGGTTTCCATCTGAGTTCGGTTTTGTTCCGTGAATNTTCTGCATTTATGGCAATGCCAAGCTGGTTTGGGCTACTACAGGTTCGTAGCACATTTGAACCCAGACAGTGCAATGCCTCCTACCACATTCCTTTTGCTCAAGATTGCTTTGTCTCTATGGGATTTTTTTAACATTATCTGATATAAAAGTCATCCATAACCTTAAACAGCCTTTATGACAGTTGGTCAGCAAGAAAAGCTTTGGTATTCATTAAAGCTAGTCAACTTCTGCTTCTGATATTTCACTTTAGGGTGACTGAACTACCAAGTTGACAATGCTGCCTTCCACTGCCATCACTAACAAACATGTTAACTGCCAGGTCAGTGGCTCTCACTGCTTACCACAATGCTGAATCTCCCTGGACCTGTCCTGAGATAATTCTTAAATTAATTTTTTAGGTTAGAAGAAAGCTGGAGGAATACAAGCATCGCAGTGACCAGCTGCCTCAAGCATCTGCTGCAGGAACTTCCCGGCAATCACCTACAGAACCTGAACTGGGAGGCAAAGTTATCCCCACCTTTGTCAGAGTATTTCGTCACAGCAACTGGAAAAGTGCTGAGACAGTGTAGAAAGTGGAGTCATTTTAAAAAAAAAAAAATCAATTTTTAATCAATGGATTTTCAACACTTAAAAATTTTAATTGACCAATCATTGTTCTACCTTGTCCCCAACCCTAATCCCAGTGCAAAAAATTGGTTCAGGACCTCATTGGGATCCCTTATATAAAAATGGCATGGCATTTGCCTAGAATTTATGCTCATCTGCATGAAAACTTTTTATCATTTTTATATTCTTTTTAAAATTATTATTCATATATGTGTGGATGTTTTGTTGGCATGTATGTCTGTGCACTAGGTGCATGCCTGAGTCCACAGAGGCCAGCAGAAGTCATCAGATCCCCTGGAATTGGAGTTGCAGATGGTTGTGAGTCACCCTGTGGGTGCTGTGAAGAGCAGACAGTGCTCTTAACCACTGAGCCACCTCTCCAGGCTCCAAAAATCGATCTTTATAATACCTCATATAGGAAAAAGCTAAGTAAGTAGTTGTTAGCCTATATTGTTTGGGGGGTGACATGGGAAAAGCCTTTCCTGTGAGTTTCCTGTGGGTGGTTACTTGATGGCAATACTCCACACCCCTGGAGAACCCGCCCCAAACCAGCCACCTTATAGCCACCTCTGTCAACCCAAATTCAGAGCTTGGTATGTATGTTCCGCACCCAATTAACAATTCTTACATTCATTAAAAAGCCATTTTCACAACATCAATGTCAAATTATAAAATATGCATGAGTAAAAGGTCAATCTGACCTGCTTTCTTTCCATAGGATTTCACAAAATATGAGTTATGGAAAAAGANTCCATTGCTGAAAAAGTTTAGATAGCAACAAAGCTGAAGCCTCCCAGCTTTGGAAATGTGCTTGAGGCTAGGCACACACATGTAGAGCTTTTGAGTATAAATCAGTTGGCTCTGCTGGCCTGCTTCAGTCAGCTGCTGCAAACAATATACCTTCCCAATCACGGCATTTTGCTTGTTTTTTAATTTTTTTTTTTATTTTTTAAATAACCTTCAGAATGGAGGCAGCTGTCTCAAGGATCCTTCAAAAGCAATCAAATAAGGCAATAAGTGAAGCAGGCAATCTCTTTATATATGCAATAATTGACAAGATTCTGTCAAGATGCTTCCAATTTCAAGCTTCNACTGTAGGATACAATGGTTCTGTGCCGCAAATTAATGTCTACTAGTCACGCAGCCCTCTAAACTGAGGGGCACCTCATTTACTTACAAACTGACATTAAAACTTTTCTATACTCTTTTCCATTCCCATTACTCTTCTTCTTTGTTGTTGTTTTACAGAGAGTCTCATGTAGCCCAGGCTTATCTTGAACTCATTATGTAGCCAAGAATAATCTTGGACTTTTGATCCTCCTGCCTCTACTTCCCAAGTTCTAGGATTAGAGGTATGGACTGCCATGCCTACTCTTATGCAGTGCTCGGAATGGAACCCAGGGCTTCCTGCATGCTAGGCAAGCACTGTGCCAACTGAGCCCTAACCAGATTATCTAAAAGCAACAAACACGATCCAGTACTGCTTTCAAACCCCCACATATTGTGTTCAATATGGAAGTCAATATGTTCAAAAGCTGCATCAGAAAAATAGCAAGCATGATGCTATCGCCTATGATATATGTTACCTCCCAAGTCTTCTCTGCACTTCCATGTATAACTGAGACCATCTTGACTCAGGTTACACCACCGTATTTCCACNTCACACACATTACACTCATTTCCCATACACCATCACAGAATTTAACTAATCCATTCATATGTTGGGTATTGAAGGCAATGACAGGTGACAAAAAGTTAATATTCTTTAACAGAAATTTCACAGCCAGTAACAAAAAGTGCAAAAGAGAAAAAGTTTATACAACTCATAAAAAGATGGTCCAACTNAGAGTAACCAAAGAAATCTAAAACAAAAGGAGGCATCATTTTTGTCCCAAGACTGGCTGAGCCTTAAAAGAACCAAATAAAGATGTCTCCTGTGCTTAGGAGCTTATTTAAGAAACACAGTGTTCTCAGAAGACTTGATGTTAAGACAGGAATTGCAGTCTCACTTGANATCATGTACAATTTATAGTACTGAAATGAATGGGAATTTTCAATAAAACCAGCAAGCTTCAGTAGAAAAGTCAAAGGACAGATTAGGACTGACAGCTGTAAACAACGTGGCAGCCAGAGGCTCAGGTCTTGGTCACTGTGTTAGAAGATCCAAGGCATTGGGTTTTATTGTCCTCAAACATTAGAGGGGAGAGTCTACATTTTTTTTTTTTTTTTTGGTTTCTTCTTCAGCCCTTTCAAAGTTAAGTGAATGTACAGTGCCTGTTTGATACTTTGTGAATGAATTAAGAAATAAACTTTGGCTAGAGGTGTAGCGTGATGGTAAAGGACTTGCCTACCAAGTGTGAGGCTCTAGGTTCAATTCTGAAACTACAAAAATGCCAAGAGCCAAAAGGCTACAGATCCTGGCATGCCAGCTGGTCTTGTGGGGAGGAGCTCTGTGTTGTCCGTTATTCTATTGGTGGATATCCAGTCTTCCTAGCATCGTTCATTGAAGCGGCTGTCTTTATCCAGTGTGTTGNGANACCTCTTCAGAACATTAGATCACTGTAGATGTATGGGGTTTTTCAGCCCGCTATACAATTCCTGGATAGAGAGGATCTATGCAGCAGGAAAAAAAAAGTTTCAGAAAGCAGATTTTCAGCCACCATTGACTCTTAAGATTAAGGGGTTTATGTCTCAGAGTAGGAGATGGAAGGAATATAGGGAAAATTCAGGACACNGGAAGAGGAAAGGGGCCTCCTCACCAGGGAGTTAGGCTGAACTGTCAAGACTATACACACTGAAATAATACTCCTTTTCAGATAAAAATATCGAAACGGCAAGGAACCATGCATAAGGCCTAAGAAAATATGATCTATGTGAGTTCACCTTTATTGCTTTGCCAGCTCTGAAGTGTGTAACTTCTGAGACTCTTATAAACAAGGTTACAAATGTGCTTTCCTGTAACCTAGCACAGCAGGGAATCCTGTGACCGCTGCTTCTCTTGGTCCCCAATCCTGGCCCTGCTCCTTAGACCACCCCGTGACCTCACTTCCGAAACCAAGAATGCTTCGAACACTGTTAACTTCAGAAGCCACCGAACCTCATGCAGCTTTGCTGAAACCTTCACCTACCACCCTGTCTCGTGACAAGCAAACATCCACACCTGGGAGTTTACTGCCCTTGCCCTAAAAACCTTGCTTTCTCTCTTAGCCATGCACACATCTGTTACAACTCCTTGGGGGTGGGGGACAAACTAGTTTTATTCATGTTTCCTTACACATGGTTTGGTATTTTCAACTTTGTGTTTTCATTTAAATCAAACGTAAATTGTAACTTAGAACTCCTGTGGCTTGTGTCATCAATAAGACAAGAACATACAATACTAACCGGGAGTGGTGGCACCTCCCTTTAGTCTCAGCACTTAAGAGGCAGAGGCAGGCAGATCCCATGTGAGTTGGAGACCAGCCTCGTCTATACAGTGAGTTTGAGAACAGCCATAGCTACATAGTGAGACCCTGTCTCGAAAACAAAACAAAACAGAACAAGAACATATGATACCATAGAAAACACGTATCATTTATTACATGGACTTAGAAATCAACACAAATCAATGTCAGGCACTTCTTAAGTACACACTATGAGAAATGTCTACCAAAGATCCGCACATTGAGCAAGCAACACCAAAGAGACTCACTCTTCCATTTTAGGAACAGTACAGTTATAGAATTGAAAAGATGAAATATTGCATAATTAGCCCAATTATATCCTGTTACATTTCTTNCCAATTTCAAACAATATAAGGGTTAAATACAAACACTCACATATTAAGCATCCAAAGTGCTAAATTCTGCTCTCTTACTCCACTATCATAGTCTTAAACGATTGCACCTGCTTTGAGGAACGTGGCACAGAAGTTGTATTTTAAGTAGCATCCTGAATCTTCATTTTCTATTACATCTGATTCTACAGAAACACATGACAGCTGGCTGCTGACTGTTTTTCTTCCTTCCTTCCTTTTTGTGAAAATCTTTTGCTATGTAGTCTTGGTGGCTGATGCTATTCAGCCCAGGTTGACCTTGTACTCCCAGCAATTCTCCTGTCTCACATTTTGAATGCTAGAATTACAGACTTACACCACCACATGTTGCATATTTTGCTGTCTTTTAAAGCTTGATTCAGCAAGTTTATTTTGTAATTCTAGGTCTCAAATTACAAATTCCTTTAGACATTTGATGCTGATCTTTGCNATTTAAGCAAACATGAAGAAAAATGGAATGTGGGAAATCATTTTAGGCTGTCTTCAGGTTCAACCCTATATACAGTCTTGTTTTGTCAACCTTTTCCCATCTTAAGCTGGCTGAACTGGTATTCTTCAAAACATCACCACTCTTGTTTCTATGAGGATAACGTGAATGTAACAATGGCCTTTGGTCCTAACTCATAGCTCAAGGACCTGAAATAGTCTATGTATTTTTCTTGTCTTTCGGAATCTAGTTGTCAGCCTAAGAAGTTAATATCAAGTAGAATTAAGGGGCTAAACATAGTATAACATATGATTCTTCTACTGGTATCTCTATACCACAATCTGAATCTAGCCTCCTGATAGACTCACAATCTCTGCTGATGCAAAGGTTCCCAGCAGTGAGTCAAGTCCCTGGTGGGTGGACAGACAGAATTAAAGTCGTTACTGAAAACCCAGTGGTCTGGGAACAATGGTTATGGGCAGTTTAGAATACCTTGAGATGAAAAAGAGCAACCTTTATTGGTGGTGAGCAAACATCCAGGACAGCAAGAGCTAGCTGAGCTATTAAAGTTACTCCTGAACAGGAAATTCCATGTTGTGTTTGAAGAAAGTGGTCTAATCTGTTATGTAAAGAAACCTTGCCTTGAAAATGAGAATGATCCCAGGATACCAAGGGCAATTAGAAGACCCCAAAGTTCACTATGATCTAGGATGTGCTGTTATCCCCTATTAACAAAGTAGAACAGACTATAGATGCATTCCCAAAAATGCCCGCAGAGAAAACTAGACAGCTGGCTATGATTTTTCTATTTACACTAATATAAACAAATTTTGAGGTTGTCTGTACTGTATGTGATTGCTGTAGTTACAGCAAGAGATATAAAGTGCCTGTAAAAGAGGACCAACACCATCTCTCTTCTCGGCTTCTTAATACTATACACTCAGACAAAAGGAAAAGACACCTTAGGGACCTCTTGTCTATCCTCAAGCTCCCCACACTTACCTGTGACTTCCTGTGACNACCTACGAGGCACTTCTTCAAGGCCAGGAAACAAACTCTTATTCCTTCTATCTCATGCCACGCTTATGTAAGACTAGGTTTACCACCTGCATTCAAAATGCCAACCAGCAGTGCTAATGCACCTTTTTATTCTTAAGGCATAATGTCACAAGAAAATACTCATTCCCCACTGCCCAGCCCACTTGCCTTCTCTGTATTCTCTGACTACTATGATGGCCAAGGTGTGCTAGAAATATAAGGGAAACTGAATTTTTAAAATAAAATTCTCAATATAATGGGAAACATACACTTTATAAATGTTATGACAAAATCAAATATATTCAAATGATTTATCTTATGGCCACTTTTACCAAGGTATCAAGAGAAGTTAAACAACTTTCAAAATTAGTATCAAAACAGAACACTTAAATCTATCCACATGTACAGAGGTATAAATCTTTGTTCTTTTCAAAGCTGAGCACAGTGAGGTTAAATGAGATGTCTGTTTACACCCAGAAGTCACATATTAACATCTGAAACCCCAGCACTTGCTGAGTTCTGCCCCATGACATGTAAACTGCCAGCATGACGTCAAGGGGTACACCACCATATTTAGGCCTAATACTGTTGGACAGTTTTGATATTTTCATATATTAAGTCTCTTTTTACTCAGTTATAATTTTGTTTTTATGTACAAGTACACAGGCATCATATTATTTTTNGATACTTAGCTTAAAAGGGTTAAAAAACCAAAAACCTCATATTTTGTAAAAGTGGTAAAGTTTCATGCTTTCTTATGACATGTTAATAACTGACTATATTATGCCAACCTTAACAATGGAGCAAACACTTTAAACATCTAACTAAGAATAAATTTTAGCCAATACCTTGGCAACACCAGGATGTGCTGGTATGTGATGAACTGATGTAACAGTGATCCAAGCAACTATGCACATGATTATTCAAATTAAAAAATAAAAAGCTAAAAAACTGTAGGTCTGGGCTCCAGAGGAGTGGGCAGGGCTGCATTAGAGGCTATCTGTCTTTAACAAAACTATGGAGTAATATGAGTCTTTAAGGGGATTTTTCTAATATACTAAAGGAAAATTCTCATTGTGATTTGAAGTATGAGAATGTATGACTAGAACTTAGTACTACAAAGCCCAGTGATTGAGGGCTGATGTTCTCAGAGCAGGTGGGCAAACATTAAATGCTGAGAGTGCACTGGGGGGCCTTACAGCAGATCTCACACACAGAGCATCTCATTAACACTCATCTGCACCTGATGGGTTTAGACAGTAAGTGTCTCACATTTAATGAAAGATTTTTCAAAGTTCCATCAATGCTTGAAATGTGGACTTCTATTTCTTATCAAAATCTGATACTAAAACTAGTTAAGTTTTTTTTTTTTAATATCTTAAATCTTGACAGTTTTGACTAATCTTCAAATTTCCAGGGCACAAAAGGCATATAGAGTCACCAAGAATATGTTAAAACACATGGTAATTTTGTTTATAGTTATGACANAAATACCTTCAACTTTTAGATAAATTAAAAAAAACAACAAATATAAAAGGTGTTTTGGGTCAAATTACTTTTAGTACAAATAATGTAACATGTCAAATTTTCAATCAAATTCTTGAAAGCATTTAGAGTATTTAGATTTCCGAACTATTAAACAAGGCATTTTATGCAGTGGAAGAACATGGAAGAAAACCTATAGAAACAAATAAATCTGCAACTTGAGAAATTATCCATGTTCACTGAAAACTATACCTTATGTTTACTCTCAAATTCATTTTAGCTGTTTGTCATACCTAAAAAGCTGCAGCTAAATTAATTACTACTATTTATAGAATGTTTCCTCTGTGGGTAGATATATTTCACACCATGATTTTCGATTAAAAATTACCTGGTAGTTTTAATCACAATTTATGNCTGACTGATTAGTAGCTGAGTTGGCATAGGATCAACAGAAGGGAAAGTCTGGTAACTGCTCAGTGTAATTCTGCTCAGTCACACCTGGCCAGGAGTCTAGCAGACACTCTACTCTGTTGCGTTACATTTGTCCATCTCTATTACTGAGCAACAGAAATTGGTATACAATGTCAAGCTTTTTCCTGTTTTGTTTTTAAGGAGCAGCTCAACAATTCTGAGTCAGGGTTGGCTTGTTAGAACAATACAGAGAACAGAGGGGGAAACTACAAAAATAACACTTAACACCTACGTTGGTACTGAATGACATTAGGGTAATAACTAAGGTTATTACTGTGTTATTTGCTTTTCTTTAGAACACAAATCAAAGCCATTAACCTGAACTTGAGGTATATACACAATACATATTCAACTTTAAGCAAAATACTTTCCATAATATTACATTTTTAAAAACTGGGAACAGTATCTGTGCTGATTTGTATTTGATTGAATGTAATGAGAGGGAACATTCAACTTGGGGTGGGGTGGGCAAGTCACACTAACAATAAAGCTCTACAGTTCAAATGTCTTCTTCTCCCTTTGTACTTGCCACAGCTATACCATATCCTGAGAGGATTCATCGTGAGCAAATGCCAGTCACAGCTTTGATGCACTTTGGAAGGAATGAGAGAGCAAACTGGGTGGTGACATTTCATCTTTGTTTTCAAATAAGTGGTCTTAATTTTTCTTCTTATAGAAAAACTCTTAAATCAGTTTATTATAAATATATCTGAACCGTTTTTTTTTGCAGCTTTCAGGTAAAGTCCAGCACTTTGTTGATACAGAGTCCGTGAGAAGAGGTCAGTAGAGATCATCTGATCTTCAGCCGTGACATCATCCACTCGAGTCCTTGGCATAATCTGTGAAGACAACAAAAACCACATGATGAAATTATGAACTAAAAAGCTACAGGTTATACACTAGCAAACAGTTCTTATTAATCTGAAGAAGAATAACTGTGAGAGCAGTAGCAATCAATTCAGGTGCTGTTGACTTAAAGACATACTCTAGGCCACACAGGCTTTTGGCTCATTTTTACCTTAATTCTTAGAATATGTTGGGTTTTGCTGAATGCTCATAGAACAAACAGGTTTTATATATATATATATATATATAAATAATATATACACATACATATATATAAATAATAAATATGTATAATAAATAAGTATATATATAAAACCTATTTGTTCTATTGGCATTGGTCCTGTGAGTTCCCTGTACATGTTAGGCACTGTCTATATATATATATATATATATATATATAGAAAAACAAGCACAGAGTGCAATGTATCCTAAAAGTAAAATTCAGGAAATAAGCAGATTTTTGTATAAGACTATTCAATGAAGCATTTTTTAATAGGAAAGAATCAACAAAAACCAACACATTTTAGAACACTCATATAATGGTAAAACCTTCCCTTTCAAAAAATACTTTTTTTTTTCTTTAAAGATTTTATTTATTATGTACACATTGTTCTGTGTGTATGCTTGAACACCAGAAGAGGGCACCAGATCTCATTACAGATGGTTGTGAGCCACCATGTGGTTGCTGGGAATTGAACTCAGGACCTCTGATAGAGCAGCCAGTGCTCTCAACCTCTGAGCCATCTCTCCAGCCCAAAAAAATACTCTTGACATAAAAAATTGTTCATAACATAAATGAAGTAAAAATAATGGGATTTTATACTAAACATATAACAAAGTTCTTAACACAAAGTATACATATATAACTGTATGTAAAATATCTGAGGCAATAAAGTCTATCATTATTATTACTTTTTATTGACCAACAAGCAACTGAACTAATTCGAAATACAGAAAGGGATTATCCTGTGACAAGAGAAACCAGATGCTGAGTGAGAGGGAAACAGTCCTGAGTGATTCTACAGCAAGCTTCAAAACTGTCNATTATTTATGATGAGCTTTGTATATATGAACGTAAAAATATAAAAGAATACACTAACAGCAACAAAGCAAACAGATGGTTTTTGGGAGTGGCTACTTTTCTCCGTAATTAGACTCCTACTTTTAAACTAACAGAAAACAGTACAAAACAACAAATGACTTCAAACTGTTAAATGAATAGCAGTGAACTAGAAATAAACTACAGACTGCATTAAGTACTTAATAGCCAGTTTACTCTCCCAACAATCAGACAGCAATCCTTCCCATGGTCCACAAGCTATCCTTGCAAGGNTGGCAAATGGCAGAACTGGGGTCAAGCAAGGCCATGCTCCATAGCCCATGATCTTCTACCGAGTCAAAATGGCACCCAAATGAAAACCAANATTTTNGTCTATTTCACAGTAATTTGATTTGAATGCCTCATATACATTCACCCTTTGTCAAGTTTTCAAAGGGAAAGAAATCCTGTCACTTAACCTAATTCATTTATTGGGTGTAAAGACCCAGAGGTTTCCTAGTGAAAACTTACTCAGGGTCCGAGAATCTGAGCTTGCTTTACCCAGCAGGATTGTATAAGGGGATNATTTGACCATGGGTGTGGTTATCAAGTGTTTGGAAGAGTCTATCTATACTTGGCTGTGCAGTGTGCTTTGATATAGCAAGGGAGAGGTTTTTTTGCCCCGGCCCTTGGCATTGTTATAAAAAGCCCTTTTGAATAAACGGAAAAGGCTGTCGGGTATTGACCCAGGTCTTCCCGAAGCTATCCTGTGTTTCTATCTTCCTCCTCTNTGCTATCTTTCTATCTAATATTTNCTTATCACTCTCTCCTCANAAGAACCCTTGAAAAGGTAGGAGCTGGCCTCCCACAANTGGAACTCTAGGTTTCTGGCCCTACTGAATGTATCAAGAGCCTCAGCNCCACACTCAAGACCTCTTTTATAATCTCAAGTTCNTTTCTGTTGCTTTTGAATAGATACAGATTTCCAGACCTTTGAAAAGTAGCAAAAAATTACTCTTCCTTTAGGCTTTTCACCCTATATCCAACTTCCTCTATTTTATCTTTCCTTTCTTTCCNTGCCACACTCAGGAGTTTCTAGCTGGGCAGAAGAGGTGACTCAGCAGTTCAGAGCTTTTACTATCCCTGCAAGAACCCAGGTTTATTGTTGTTGGTTTTTTGCTCTTTTTTGGGGGGCCTGCCACTCAGCTACCAAATAAATCACACATGGAGGCTTATTCTTACTTAGGATGACTGGCCTTAGCTTGACTTAGTTTCTAGCCAGCTTTCCTTAACGTATCCTGTCTACCTTTTGCCTCTGGGTTTTTCCTGTTCTCTTACTTTTGTAAATCTTACTCTTATCCCGTGGTTTGCTGAGTAGCTGGGAGCCTGGCCCCGGGAGTCCTCTTCCTCTGGCTGCTAGTTCTTCCATCTCTCCTCCCAGTTTTCTCCTCTATATATCCTCTGCCTGTCAGCCCTGCCTGCCTTGCTATTGGCCAGTTCTTTATTAACCATCAGGTGTTTTACACAGGCACAGTAACACAGCTTCACAGAGTTAAACAAATGCAATAGAAACAAAAGTAACACACCTTAAAATATTCTACTACACAGGTTTGGTTCCCAGCACCCACATGATGGCTCACAACTGCCTGTAACACCAGTTCCAGGGGATCCAATGCCCTCTTCTGATCTCTAGGGGTTCCTGCATGGATATGGTACGAATATACACACTCAGGCACATACACATAAAATATTTTTTTTTTAAAAAGGACTTTACAGCTGCTATCCCAAAATCCACTTCCTCTTTAAATTACCACTGACTTCCTTCTGCCCACTTTCCCAATACACAGATTGAGTTCACTCGTTCACTGCTATATTCAACAGTACTTTTTCCATCTTCCTGATTCCTGACCACACATTTGACACAACTCACCACTACTTCCTTCTTAAATGCTCTGGGCATAAGCCTAGGCAAATCATACTGTCTTCCAATACTCTTGATTCCAGAAGCAAGCACTCTCCTGTCATACATGCTCAACTTTTACTCCCAATCCCCACTGGGTGATAAGGGTTCAACCTATGGTCTGAAGCATATAGATAAGCACTCTACTAACAAGCTACACCCTCAACCTCAAGCAGTTTTTGACAGCACAATTTGCTTTTGACAACATTGCTGGCCATGGTGGCTATCTGCTAACTTTACATATAAATCCTCATGTATTCCTTCTTTGTTATGCATAAACTGTGGATTAGTCTACAGAGCTGTTGTGAGGAGTAAGACCCTGCATGGAAAGCACTCCAGGGAGGACATGCTCTCAAAGCTTTAGTTCCTAAGTCCCAGGTTCATTATCAAAAGTATTTTCTGGGGGTTGGAGAGANAGCTCACCAGCTAAGAGCACTGGCTGCTATTGCAGACAACCCAAGTTCAATTTCCAGCACCCAAATGGTGGCTCACAATTGTATGTAACTCCAATCCTAAGAGATCTAACACTGTCTTCAGTATGCATGTGGTGTACACACAGGCAACACACCTATACACATAAAAAGGTAAAAAAAAAAAAAGTATTTTCTGGCTTTTCCAGCTCTCAGTGATACTCTCACTTCTCCATGCTGCTATAGCAACTGTAGAATCTATATGCCTACATGTTAGTTCATATATGTACATCTGTACTGCATAGCTTATTATACAATCATCCAAAGTCTCTGGTTACAGACATTGACTTCCTTACATACTCACTGATTTGATGAAAACATACATGTTTCTGAGCCAAATGTATAGCACTTAGAATACATCTTACCCCTCTCCAGTAAGAGCNCAGCATGCTTGGATATGCCACTGGTGGTCTTTTATAGANGTTAACTTCAAAAACTGGGAGATCTCTGCTACTGTCATGCATTCCTTAACATCTTGTTTATTAGCAAAAATCAGCAATCCAGCTTTTCTTAGGTCCTGTAAAANCAAATAAAATTTAAAGGCTAGTACATTTTCCCAAATATTTTCAACTTAGATGGTTATTTTTCATAATTTTAGTAATCTGGACTATCAGTTTTTTTCTTGATTAAATTTCTTTTTATTCTCACAGGCACCCCCACCTATAAACATTCTATACAATACTATCTCACATTTCATAGACTGACAGAAACAAACAAATCCTTGTATGGATTTACATACTTCTCAGTTGTGTATGGTTGTGTATGTCTGTGTGTGTGTTCATGTGGGTATAGTTCATGCACTGTATGTGCAGATACGTGTGGAGGCAAGAGGTAAGTGCTGAATGCCTCATTTGGGAAACAGGACCTCTCACTGGTTTGCTTGGACTGGCTGGCCACTGAGCCCAGCACTGGAGNTGCAGGTGTGTGCTGCTGTGCCTGCAACTCAGATTCACATGATTGAGCAGCAAACATTTTATCAACTGAGCTATCTGGAAGATCCTCAGCACCAACTGTTTAGTCTTAAATGATAAGCTTTATGGCCCTAAGTGCTTATACTTAACATCGTCTTTTCAAGCACAAGAAATGTCTACTACATCAATTAAAAACAACAAAAATGAAATAAAACAAAATCCAAAACTTTAATGGCTACTAATAGTCATCCTTTACTACTGTACCAAAACTTTGTCCCCTTTTCTTTTCCACATTACATTTTCTGCTTTATTAATATTATTTACTATATACTCTAAAATATGCAAGTTGTTTATGTTTTTGAGGTCTTGCTTATGCAGCCCAGGCTGATTTTAACTCATTATCTTCCTTCCTTGGACTCTGGAGTGCTAGAATTTCAAGTGTGCACCATTGCTCCCATTTTAAATACTCCAATTAGCAAGCTATCTACTTACTTTCTGGACAATTTGGGACAGTCTTACNTCAATATTATTCTGTTTTTCTGTATGTATCATCCCTTTTCTTCCATCCCCTAAACAAACCTTTCACAACCAGGACGCCATAAGAGAATTAAACTTCTCAGAAAATGACCACACTGCAAGTTTCCAATAATGTGTGCAGCTGGCACCATCTGAACACACAATAAATAAATAAATAAATCTACTACGTATCTGTAGGGATAAATTCTCAGTTTCGAAACACTGTGTGTGTGTGTATGTGTGTATAGTTAAAAAAGTTTTGCAGAGTGCCTTATGCACAATCAAGAATGACTTAGTTACAGTGCCCTCTGCAGGATTGAATTGCCTTTTTAAGACTGCATATTTAATTAGTTATTAGACATAATTTGGTTCAAAGATCTAAAAATAAAATGAAAACTGAAGAGCGAGATCATGAATTGAACATATATAGTAATTATTAAAGATATAAATTTTAAAAATTTTATCCTAAATGAAAATGGACTATTAGGTGGTATGTGGCTGAGTCAATAAGCAGACAGACTTTCTGTGGGATTTAATTTAATTTCTGTCTTATCATCTAGAGGTTTTGGTATCTCTTTTGATATATTAGTGTATGTGGAACTCTTTTATGTAAGCCAGGTTTGCTAATGATAGCATACTCAAAATACAAAATTCTGATATAAGTATTTAGGTCAAGTTAGGAAGCATATTCTGTACCATTTTATAGTAATTTAAACCCATCATTCTTAGTAGTAAAATTTAGAGAAGCCCCTGAACCAGAACTATAAAAATTAAGTTATTAAAGGTCTCGTACTAGAGAGACGGCTCTGCAGGTAAAGTGCCTGCTGTGTTAGNAAGTATGAGGACCAGAGTTCAGAACTCCAGAACTCAGGAAAAGTGATGGACGTAGTGGTCTGCCTATACTCCAGTGTGTGAGGGAGGTGGAGCTGAGGACTCCCCAGAGAAAGTTGCACAGCCAGGCATGCCCAAACACAGCGCTCCAAGTTCAGCTAGTGAGTGCCTCTCTAGAGGTGGAGATGAAGCTAAGAAGACACCCAACATCAACATCAGGCCTCCACAGCATGTGAACACACACGCACACACACACACACACACACACACACACACACAAAACAATAAAAATAAATAAATAGAAAGGGTCCGGTCTCTAAACTAAAACTGTAATTTCTTTTCTAGATCTCAAAACCCACACTTTAGGAGAATCTCATGTATCTCAGACTGGCATCAATGGAGTTCTTAATTATTTAAAATGACCACAACAACAACAACAGCCATAAAACAGGTATTTTACTTTTTTAAATATTTAGAAGAATCTTTGCTTTTTATTATAGACTCTCAAGACCAAATGTAGTATTATGACAGTAACAAGTAGCATAATATTATGACAATAACAAAAACCNTACTGGATTAAAGGCTATTTATTAAATTGTATTTGTAAGCTATCAAAATTTAGGGTAAACAATGGTAATCTTTTGTTCACAAGCCAATTTAAATGTTCTCTACTATACAAACTACACATCTGATCTTAAGAATATGAACTATCCAGGCCTGCTGGTGCAGGCCCATAATCCCACAACTATTTGGGAGGCTGAGGCATGCTGACTGCATGTTCAAGGCCAGNCTGAGTAGCTTAATCAGACTCTGGCAAAAACAAACATGATTTTTAAAGACTGAGGACATAGCTCAGAGGCAGAGTACTTGCCAGGCACATGTGAGGCCCTGGGTCCAACGGCCCGTACAGAAAAAGAAAAGTATCTAACACATCTACTAGTTTAGTCAAGCAAACAGCAGCAAATGCAAACATCTACTTCTCTGTCATATGCCAATACTGTCACTTTGTTTCATGAAGCTTCATTTGTGAAGACAACTTCTAGAATTTGAGTCATTCTAAAGAACTTTTAGGTTTTGGTGTCTGAAACTACTTCAAAATTAATTATATTCAAAGTTTAATANTTCTTAAGAGATGAAGCCTTGAGAAGCTTTTAAAAAACTTTTTCTAGTTTTATGTTTTGGAATGCACTGAAGAGTCATTTTCACATGCCTTTAATCCCAGAACTTAGGAGGTTGATCTCTGAGTTCAAGGCCAGCCTCGTTTACAGAACAAGTTCCAGGACAGCCAGGGCTACACAAAGAAACCCTGNTATGAAAAACAACAACAAAGATTGTGTTATAGTAGCTATGAAACAGACAACTAACTCCATTCTGTGCTTTTATTCTGTCACCCATTTGTCACTCGCCAGAGCTCTACCTGCTGACTCTGTTCCAGTCTGCCAAGGAGTCTACTGTGGTTCCCAACACCATCTTTAATGCTTCTCCCTATCTCCCTACTCAGTCTTTCAATTTCTAGCCAGCCTTGTACTTTGTTTTTCTCCTTCTTACCGTCTCCTAGCTATGAATCTAAATAAGAATATTTGTACCTATACTAAAAGCCATTCAAGAATAGCTGTTATATTCAGATCCTGGCTCTTTAAAAAACTGGTTAGTCATATAAACTTTTTGGGCCTCAGTATAACAGACAAGGGAGAGCCAGGAGTATCCCTGGGCAGAAAGATTCAAACCCTGAGCTTGGTATATACCAGCCAATTAATGAGCAGTCAAACAGAGGTTTCCTNCTAAAGGTACACACATATATTCAAGAGACACCATATATATGTGTGTTTTTACCTTCTAAAGTCTCCATAAAACACCACTCTGAAATAAATTGAATAATGTTTTGTCTCTTTTTATAAAATTCAGTTGGAAAGAAAAAAATCTTTCATTTTCTGCTTCTTTTTTGGCTTACTTCTTGTCTTCCAAGCTAGAATCAGAACTTAGTAAGTGAATGAACAATGAGTGACAAGATGTATTATTTATTTGTCTTTAATAATTTATTTATTTTATTTGCATTGGTGATTTGCCTGCATGTATGTCTGCGTGACGGTGTCAGATCTTGGAGTTATAGACAGTTGTGAGCTGCCATATGCATGCTGGGAATTAAACCCAGGTCCTCTAGAAGAGCAGTCAGTACTCTTAACTACTGAGCCATCTCTCCAGTCCCCTAAGATGTATTTTCTAAACCCCAAAAGGTTTGACATGAATGCCAGAATTTGAGCCCCAAATAGGAAAGAGTATACATTGGAAGCCATGATCACTGTCTCGGTTAGGGTATTTATTGCTGTGCAAAGACACCAGGACTACAGCAACTCTTATAAAGGAAAACCTTTAACTGGGACCGGCTTACAGTTCAGAGGTTTAATCCACAGTCATCATGGTGGGAAGCATGACAGCATGCAGGTAGACATGGTGTTGGAGAGGTAGCTGAGAGTTCTATATATGGATCCTCAGGCAGCAGGAATAGAGAGTGACACTGGGCCTGGTTTGAGCATTTGAAACCTCAAACGCCCACCCCCCATGACACACTTCCTCTAACAAGTCACACCTACTCTAAAAGGCCACTCCTTCTAGTGCCACTCCTTATGAGCCTATGAGGGCCATTTTCATTCAACCACCACAATCACTAAAAGCAAAACATGTATTCTTAATTTACAAAAACCACGTTTTATCAGGNTTCCTAAACTCTTGAAAATCTACCTGAAACATAATAAACTCTGTAAAGTAAAACTCAAAAGAAATCATTGAATCAATAGTAACATACAACTTCATTANAAGTATCCCAATTTTCTTAGGCTTTACCAAATTCCATTGAAATAAAAAAATATACTCTGTTTATCTGTTGTGTAACAACTTCCTCCCAACTGGAACAATGTATCTCCTAAGGAAGGAGANGCCTTAAGAATCAGGAAATAANTAATTCACAAATCTCAGAAAGCTCCTGAAACTTATAAGATATACACAAAAAAGGGCTTCTTCCCCAAGGTTATATGCCAGTAGTGACTACTAGGGAAAAGAAACTCTCTGGATCATCAGAGCTGTTTGCAAGTTGCAAGGAGCTCCAAGGATGCTGCTTTCATGAGGAAGTCAACCAGCAATAGTTGGGCTTTTGGGTAAAACTACCTTTGTGTCAGCCATGTTACTTCAAGTAACCCCTTACCCATACTCCTGTACGTAAGTCAATAAATTCATCATGTGAACTTCGGTACAATAGTTGGTACCCCACCATTGCTAAGCCCTATGGTGGGACATGATCTTTATGAGGTTAGTCTGGCTTCAGGCATCTAAATGAAGGAGACTGGCATGTGGACCNGGTTTGTAAAATGGTAAAGCAATCAAGAGGGAATGAGAGAAGGTCAAAGGTGGTCTGTCCAGGCTACTCCAAGACAAATGTGATAAAACTTCTGTTAAACTGAAATTCTCAGAAAAACAACAGAAAGCCAAATGTTGTGCTATTATACTTCTAGAAGGCTTAAAAAGATGGAACAGTAGTTTACAGAGACTTAAGTGATAAAACAGCCAAGTGATAAGCTTGTCTTGGGGTGGGCAATGATAGCCCCAGTGTATATATGTAAAAGCACACAGGGAGTAGAGACTGCCCAGTATAGTCTTTTCAGCAGCCAGGTTTGTCTGATACAAAAGCAATGGCACAATGATGGCCTAGAGCATGTCAGAACCAAGGAGCTGACTCCAGTGCCAGATCTAACAGGCAAGTGTAATAAAAACTCTTGACAAAAGCACTCTGCTCCCTACTTGGTCCTGAACCACGCTGAACAGTGCAAGGCAGTCCTGTTATAAGATTGCTGGTGTTAAAGAAACATGGAACAGCCTTGAAGTGGCAGCAATAACACTGACAAGAAGGAGGATGGTTCATGGTAACTGTTTTCGGATTATAGAGGACTAAAGGGCAATGTCTCCCATCTATGTAGTTTTGACAACAAAACTGACAGACGTGATGAGATGTTTTTATGCTGTAGTGCATTCTGCTAATGTTTCCTTTTTAGTAGCCCTTCAGCCAAGATCAATTGGCACTTACTATGGTGTTTTTTCAGAGGTCTTGCCTATGCTTTGTAAAAAGATTTCATTACATGATGCTAACACTTGTTCTACAGATATGTAAAAACACTCAAAACAGTGAAGACTGCAGTTTTAAATAAATAAGGTACTCTGTGTGTTGTAGTTTGAATGTGAAATGCTCCCCACAACTCATATGTATGAACACTTGGTTCCCATTAGTGATGCTGTTTGGGAACCTGACAGAAGTTTCAGGAACAGAGCCTTGTTGGAGGAATCAAGTTCCCAGGGGTAACCTGAAGCTGTATAGCACAGTCCACTTCCCGCTGGTTTTCTCTACTTCTTGAATGTGGGTGCATTCATGTGGTCACAGCCAGCCTCCTGTTCCTGCCTGCTGCTATGTCTTCCCCACCATGACTGACTACATCCTTCTGGAATTGTTAAGCTAAAACAAACCTATTCTCCCGTAAGCTGCTTTTATCAGAGTAGTTTTATTACAGGAACAGGAAAAGAAACTAAGGCAGTATATGAGTGGGGTAGGTACTTTAGGAGCTATAAGGTTGTTGGGCAAAAGTCCAATACCAGAGGCAGGCAACCTCTTAATGAGTCATCAGCCAGAGAGGTCCTGAGGCCTCACAAACTATAAAGGCATGCCACTACTCTAGGTTGCAGGCCCAAACTAGGTAGAGTCCATACTGCTGAAGACAATACATGCTTTGCTACAGGATATGGAGACAAAAGGAGTTGTTAATGGGCTCCATTCCTGATGGCTGGCTGCTTTCACAGTGCTAGAAGGTACCTTGTAGGCTGCTTGGGGAAAAACTGTCACCAGCAATCCTGNTTGGCTATGGATTCCCAAGNAAAATGTGTGCCTACTTGTGTAGTAGTGACATGACTGCTGTGAGTATAACCTATTGTTTCACAACTGGACTTAAGGCTCACTCTACAGGAGAAAACTCACTAGTGCAGTAAGTTAGACAAAAGCCCATGGCAAGGAAGGTCACAAACCCAAGAAGGGAGGCCACTGCTATTGTTTTCTTAAATGAATGTGATGTGCCTGTCAAACTGCCTTTTAAACCTTTCTCACATTCATAGATTACTGTTGCTGTCAGCCTCAATAGGTTATGAAAGGAAATTTCTTTGTTTGCAATAAGGAGTGTACTGCAGAGATCAAAGCCTCTGGCTGTGTGTGGTGGTCCACACCTTTAATCCAGGTACTCAGAGGCAGAGGCAAATGAAATCTGTGAGTGTGAGGCCAGTCAAGGCCTGGACCTCATGCATGCCAGCACTCTACTAGTGAGCTACATCCATAGCCCTAATTTATTTAAATTTTGACTACTGTGACTTGTAGTATTTTGAAGGACTTAGCATAATTATAAGCTAGTCATATAATTTCATTTGGTGAAAGGGACAAGATTTTAAAAAGCAAAGAAACCTAAGAGTAACTAAGTTTAAATATTAGTTTGATAATGGAGAACACTCAAGAACTGTTATATATCCAGGTACTTGTGATGTACCTGTCAAATTGTCAAATGATAATCTACTGTATGAATAATCTGCCCAAAATGTAAAAGGAAAACTACTTGTAGAAATTTTTTTTGCTCAGTGAAACGTCTAAATCAGATTTATCAAAGCTAAATATCAATCTATGATTATCTGCACAATCTTTCTCCTGATTCCAGACACATTTAAAATTTGGGAAGTATCATAATCACAAAACAGGAATGACAAGCAGGCATGACCAAGATAAATTAATTTTTTAAAATCTGAAATATTCCTTATGAGAAACTATAAAAAGCAAATCAAATGTGATACAATGCTCATCCCCACCTACTACCAAAAGCAGACTTACCTCGTGGGCCAGCATTTTGTAGAGCTCTTCTCTAGTTATAGAAATCCTTTCTCTGTCTGTGCTGTCCACAACAACTATTACAAACTAAAATAATTACCAAAAAATCATTAGTAATTTAGAGAATTTGGATTTGAAAATCCAAGGTACTTATTTTGTACTTATACAAAATAAGGTACTTATTTAATTACACGATACTAATATGAAGACATTAAAATCTTTTGTATTTTAAGAGAACCAGGGATGTTTATCATTCTCACTTTATTAAAGCCTGAGGATCTGACTCATTTCTAACGTAAATACATTTACTCATTTTAAAAAAAAGTATCAGGTATGAAATAAAATATTTCTGAAAAAAAAAAAAAAAAAAAAAGAATATGATATTAACACTCTAACCAAACTAGAACACTTTTTCTTTTCAAAATTACTACATAAATACTAATGGGCCTATAGCCTTGTATTTACACTATAACACAATTTTAAAAAACAAACAAAGCCAAACACTTAAGGTTCTAAGTTTAAGTTGCTTTTAGATAAGTATTATTACTATCCTTTGAAGTATCAACTGGCATCTAAAAACAAGAGCTTCCTTATGTCCAGGGCACTGCTACACAAGCACAGCCTGTACTGAACAGATGATGAACCTACAGCTCTTATGGAGTAGACCCCACTGCACTCCTAACTCCAAGAGCACCACAAGGCAAGGGGGAAACAGAGCAAATGTACGGTTACTGTACTTACAATGCTCATATTGCCTGTTACTAAAACATATTTTTAGTTTTTTGGAACAAGGTAATAATTTCCAAATAAACCATTGGGTTTTCAGCCTTTTTNTTCTTCAGTTTTCAGCAACTGAAAGATTTCATTTGATAGCTTTCTGACAGAAGACTTTATTATTGTGATACTTTCTATCAGATGGTATTTTAATAAACCTTTTTCAAGGTTGACACAATTTAAAACCTGGAGCAATATATATGGGGGCACTACATATACCTTTAAGATCCATACATACATTTCTTCCAAACATATGATGAAATACTAACGGAATGCTGGGGCCAGGCCATGAGAGACACTGGGTAACATCATTAGTGATTTAAATATCTTTACATATGTGTAGAATTTTTTAAGGCCTTATAATTCACAGCACAAAAACAACTGGTGCAACCTTTCAATTTATAGGCCTACATGATGAATGTAAGTCACAGGTTTGAAATTTTCTCTTGGAACATAACATGTAAATAAAACCATATGATTATGTCTAAAATGCTTTATAATCAAAAGATTTCTTTAAGTGCAACTGCACTGCATAAAAGAAAATAAACAGCAAAAGCTGGCTAGGACTCAAACCACAGAAGAGCCCTTTCACTTGGCTAGGATATCTCCCACTTAGCCACATATAAATAGTGAGAAGGAAATGNAATCAGAACACATGAGATGCAAGTCATAAAAGCAACTACTGGATCAAACAACCTGACCAATCAACCACCAATTCTCCCTACGGAGGCTTAATGGTGAATATACAGTCAAGGACTCGAAACAAGGAATGGAAGACAACTAGAGTCAAGCACAGCAGACTATGCTTACACTCTAAAGTCAAAANTGTCCTATTTTTAAAGGACTGTGATGATTCAAATCCGAATGCTTCTCAAGGACGCAGACTGCTCATGGAAGCTGCGTCAGCTAAGANTGTTACCTCAGTGTTAGTATAGTAAGTGTTCCAGGAAGATCGAAGGGATTCTTGACCTCCAATATCCCACATCAGGAAACGTGTATTATTAACCACAATCTCTTCCACATTACTTCCTATTGTAGGGGATGTATGTACAACTTCATTCATGGAACTAGGAAGGGAAAAGTTCACAAAAATCAGTGAGGAAGCTNGCTCATCTCAGGATTACATCAAGGGACAAGTCAGTACGACTTCTCTCTCTATTTCATACCCGTGTCCTTTTTCTGTGAGCTCATACAATGAGTCAGCTAACGACATAAACAGAGCTCAAAATAAATGAGTATTATAGATCATTCTGGCAAACTGTATAAACAAATATTTTTATTTTCTAAAAGCAAGGGGCTCAATGCAAAACAATGAGCATGCNAGAGGTCATGTAAATTTCTAGCTCACCACAAACAGTTGTTCAAATCTGGTTCCTGGCTTATGAGTTAGTCTGCTTGGAGCCACATAACTTTACATTGATCAAATATCACAAANGCAGAAAGAGTAACTAGAAACAACAAAATTAAATTTTTAAGCAGTTAATACTTACAANTGGTAAAGGATGGTAGTTTTCCCTGCATTATCCAGCCCAACAATGATAACTTTGTGCTCTGAAATAAACAAATCAATAGTGACTTATGACAGACTCACACAGACTCCCCTACTTCACTTTTTATTTCTGTGGTATAAGTTAGCACATAGCACTTTCAAACCTTCTTGGAATCAAAAGAATATTCCAGCAAGCAAGAAGTGTAGTTAGGCTCACTTGCTCTGCCTCTTCTCATTCTACAGAGACCTCTCCAGGCAGGTGGAAGCACTATTCTTGCTAGGCTTAAGGAAGTCTGTGCTCAGCAAAGTATCCTCAAATGTAATCACAACAATTACAAATGACTTAAGTCACTGTCACTGAAGCTCAGTCTGTGAAAGTTCAGGCATCCCGTGGGTATGTCCATGTGGGCTGTGAAAAAGAAGAGTCCTTTCCATGGGTAACTAAATGATAACAAGTATACTTACCCACAGAACTGNCATGGCAAACCACTGTTAGGCCTGCCAGCTACAGTGGCANGGACTCACTCCTGGCTTCTGGGGGCATCACAGCTCCTAAATTTTCTCCCTATCTCTTGTGTCTTCTTTTCTTTTCTTTTCTCTCTAGTTCTAATTCTTTATCTAGGGAACTCTTAATTTTGTATGGTCTGGGTTTCCATTCTTTTCTACTGGAGTTACAGCAAAGCACTTACCATAATTATGTGTATGTGCACAAATNTAAGCTTAATCAAGTGCCCTTCAAATACNCAGAACACAATATTTATATTCCTGTAACTGTAATTCTTCCTGGTACAAGGTAGGTATTTAATAAGCATTAAATTAACATTCATGCTATGAAGAATCAATGTTGAGGATTCTAACATCTCAGAGTAAGGAGATCTTTACTAATTAGGCATTTTACAAATCATTACCACTTATCCCAGAGGGGGATCCTAATATCTAGGTGCTCATGTTATATAAAAGTTACAGAATGAAGTAATAGAAAAATTTAACTCAATCCAGTTTACCAAGTCAACCACAGATAGCTTAACACCACTAGGGTCCTCAAATAACATGATGACCCTCCACTCACATAGTTTTTCAGCATCCTTTTGAAGACCCCAGGGCTTATTCNTACTTAGAGCTGACTAGGGTAAAAGCACAGGTTCATATACAAGGGTGAAGGATCAATATATGTACAAAGCATGCTATGGGAAAGTCACCAGGCTACATCAACTGAAAATACTCTGGTGAATTGCATCTCCGGAGTTCACAAACTCAATCCTGCTACCNTCCCAGTAGACAGACTCAGAGGAAGCAGCACAAATGTGAGTAACGTAGAAGAACACCAGCAAGCACAATAAAGACAAATATTTAAAACGAACNTGACAAGTCAGGAATGGTGGCACACGGCTGTGGTCCCAGCTACTTGAGAGGCTAACAAGAAGATCACAAGTTCTAGGCTGGACCAGGCAACATGGTAAGACGGCATCTCAAAAACCAAACCAAACCGGCTGACAAGAGCAGGCTCCCTCACCCTGGCCCAAGACCTACAAACCACTCACTGCCAACTGGATTTTAAGTTTTTAAAAACACATATTTTACTTTATTTTTAGTGTTTTTATAATAAAGCAACAATGACCAACTTCCTCTGAGGAAAAGCGTATTTCATGGCTGAATTAAAACCAGAAAACTCTTGAGAAGTGTGGACTCCAACCCAGTAAGTGACAGACAGACACCACGGTCACGGACGTAGCTTCACAGGAGGGCNATGTCTGCACCAGAACCAGCTAACTGAGTTCTGCAGCTAGGGTGTCTTTCTTTCAGGTAAGTTTCTAATAGTACAAGACTTTCTAATTTTCCTTTTTTCTTGTAAACGTAAGCTTTCTTATGTGGATTTGATGATGCGTGCTTTCTTCAGTTCTGTTAATACAAGCACCTACAAAGGTATTAAAACAATAAGAAAATTTCCTAGTTGAATACTGATCGTAAATTCGAGCCTTCTTGGACTGGGTTCTTATACACATCTAGATGTGTTTCTTCAGTTCTGTTAATACAAGCACCTACAAAGGTATTAAAACAATAAGAAAATTTCCTAGTTGAATACTGATCGTAAATTCGAGCCTTCTTGGACTGGGTGTGGTGGCACACCTCTCTAATCACAGCACTCCAGAGCAGAGGCAGTTGAGTTCCAGGCTAGCATGGATTACACAGCATCCCCTAGGCCAAAGGTTGCAGATGAGACTCAGTTTTAGAACAAACTAACTAGAGTCTTTCTAAAGTATCAGCTTAGTCTTCATGCCAAGGAATACATTCTGTACTACCTCCCATGTTTAGCNACAGGATAAAATTTTAGACAGATTTCCAGTACTCTGAAAGAAAACACATTCATAATCATCAATGAAAGAAATAATGTCCTTAAAAAAATTACGAAATAAATAGGACTGGTCCAAAANTAACATGAAATACAAGACTCTCTGGCACGTAACTATAAAGAATGACTTAAGCATACATGCGTGTGCAAACAATGCGCCCACGGATGATTAGCACATTATCTGCTTGGCACAGCCCTTAATCACCTAAGGAGGTTATGAGCACACACGTCAGCAGTGCCATCACTCTTCAAAGACTGCTGCTTCTCTGCCACACTTGCTTNCAGAGCCTGAGGAATGGAGTTCCACGTTCTCAATGGTGATGANCCCTTAACTTCTAAAGATGAGCCTGAGTTTTAAAGAGGGTCTCCTTAGTATCACCTTGGTCACCAGGGAAAGGTAGCTGAAAGGAGTGCCAGCTTACTGTTAAATGAGGGATGACCCTTGTATAATACAGAATCATTAAAAAAAA